>QWTY01029980.1:441-21255 GCA_008033365.1 Pseudorectes ferrugineus | reverse complement strand
AAAACAAAGCAAAACAAAAAAAAAGGCAACACAAGAGAATCTTTCTTTTGGATGTAGCAGATTTTTGCCATTTTATTTAGAGAATTCTGGGACTAAAATAGCAGTTTTGCTAAAATTGCAGTGCTACGTGGCAGCAGAGGTGGAGGCTGCTACAAATGAGTGTATCTGGAAACAGAAGGGGAAATAAAAGAGCAAAGAATGTGGAACATAGAAGGCCAAAACAGCTCTGACCCTGTCAATGCACAGCAAGCAATTGGATCAAGCCATCATGAAGGCAAGCAAAGACACTGAAATGGGTGATTAAAAGCAGCCTTTTCATTAAAGGATCACAAGCCTTGTTTGATAATATGCATGTAAGTGAAGGTCAAACTAGTGATGAGATTATGATGCAGACTGAAAAAAACCTTCTTACTAGATAGAATGAAACTTTTGAGAGTGGTATTATGACATGTGACAACTCAGAGAACTCAAAAAGAGAGGGAAAGAGGCTTTTGAGGTTTTGAGAACAGAGTTGTGACTATTGCATCAATTGTATTATTTTAAGAGTTTATGGAATCCTTAATTGGAGGCAAAAGCTGCAATGGAGAGACAAAACCAAGAAAAAGATTGCAGAAAAGATTCTGACTTCAGTTTGGAAAAGGCAATTAGACCATAAGTGAAGAACATAATTTTCAGATTGAATGCTCTGAAGGAAAACAGGTCTTATTCAGATGGTTGAGTTCATCAAAGGAGCAACAGGAAGAAAACCAAAAGCTCAGAAAGGAATAGGAAAACTGCAAAATATTTGAAAGAAGGATTATGACTAACTGCACAAAAAGTGGAAGAAATCATAAACCAAATTTACATCTAGCCTTTGTAAAGAGCTGCTGTATTTTGTAATAAGCATAATAATTTTGCAAAGTTCTGCTATAAAACAGAATTTACATAAGTGGGTGTAAACAATATTACCTCTACACAAGCAAGCCTAATTCTTTATTGGAAAGATTTAAGCAATACCTACATGAAGTAGATTTTACCTCACACACTAGCAGATCCCTTATTAATTTAAACTGGGTGCACAGATCGGGGTGATACCTGATGTACAATACAGAGTGTGAAGACAGGACCAATACCACCAATGCTTAGCTGATACAGGGGACAAATCACTCCTGAAGAGGTGGCACGTTGGTGTAATAGGACAGTCACCTGGCTGGAGAGGTGGCACCGCCCAGAGACATCCAGGAAGTGTACTACCCAAAAAGATCTCTTTGATTTCAATGAAAGCTTCATTTTTTAAATTAAGAAAACCCAGCTTGGTAAGCCAAGTGGAAGAAGCAATATTTATACACAACCAGCTCCTGTCCATGGCCTCTGCTCTTCCTGGGGGTTGTTGTTTCCAGCCAGCACGATCACTGCTGTGTGGCAGCAAACACCGTCCAGTGCCCTCTGCTCCCTGGGGAGCTTTTCCCATTCATTTCTGAGGCCTAACCAAACTCATCACAGTCTCAGCACACGTTGCAAACTCCCAGGATCCAGCTGCATCCTCGATAATTCCACAGCCTCTCTATCCATTAATGCCCTGGGTCGCTCCCAATGGAAAGGAGAAGGAAAGTGTCCAGGGTTGGGAACAACATTCATCCAATCATCTTTGTGGATCATAAGCATGCCTGTGAAAACCAAAAGAGAACAAACCCTTCTGTCATGAGAACATAAAGTTGAGATTATAAAAAAATCTTTAGAAGATGAGGTTTGCAATTACTTTGTCAGAAAGTGAACCTGAGGCACAGCAAACTGGGAGAGCACAGGTCAGAAGAGGAATGCAGGGAAACAGGAAAAGAGAAAGCAAAAAATAAGAGAGGTAAGGAGAAGGGAGACGTGATTAAATATGGAAATTACAAAAGAAAGGTCAGAATACCCAGGATGTAGACAAATGTCATACACAGAACAATACTGACTAATATGATCTGAGTAATGTTGTAAAGAAAAGGCCATTTTAAAGGGCCAGAATAGACAAACAGAAGCAGCACTGAATGATAACTCTAAAAACTTTAAATATATGATCCAAGACTGATATCAATTTATTTGGCTGTGCTGAGGAAAAAAAATCTAGATCATTATCCCTTTTACCCAGAAAGAGCATTATTATAGAATATAACCCCAAACATGACATCTCACATGTAAAATCTGTTTTCTTGAGCCACAGCATACCATCTGCAGCAGTAATGGCTCACAGACCACAAATGCCATGGCTCTGTTTTGCAAAAAAAGTTTGATTTAAAAATAGCATTATTTTAGCTCTAGGATAGTTATATTTTATTGCTGCTATAAAAAGAAACTGTTAAAAGAGCACTTAAAAGAGATGAATCAGACCTGGAGCAGAGCAGTACCCTCTGAACACGAGTGCCACCTGCAGAGAACACTTCTGCCCAGACCAGCAGGTTATTTTAGGTGCTGATGCTAAAAAGTGGAGCATTTTCACCAAAAAAAAAGTGAAGCAGAAAATCTATCATGATCTTGGATAACATGAATGTAATGGGTCTGCAGGTCACTGGACTAGTATATTACATCAGAGGACAATAGTCTCTTGTGAAGTTACCTCCCTCCCACAAGGTAATTACTAATGGAAGTTTCCATAACAAAAGGAAGATGAAAAAAAAAAAGAGTCTGGACTCTTGATATCAAAACCAAAACCAACAGAAGTGAGGGATAAAGCAAGAGAAGGCACAAGGCTGAGCAAAGCAGAGCTAAAACTCATGAGGTGCTTCAGACATCCACAGGACAGAGATGGTCAGCTCAGAGACTGGCTGGAACCCGGTGATGCCTCATTAGAAATCTCTAATTTGCCTCTGAGTAGGAATGAGTTGTTAGAGTAATTGGATCGTTAGGAAGCTTGAGATAAAATACAATGTATCCTTCTCGTCGTGTGTGAGTTGAAAGCAGCTGTCGAGGGAGCCAGCACCGATGTCAGTGGCGTCAGCAGCACACAAAGATCCCCTGCTCCTCCTTCCAAACTCTTTCCTAAAATGCCATTTTTTCTGATGTGATTGCATCAATGAATCATTATAGTTCCACACTCCAGCCCCAAATTCTTCTTAGTTCTGTCTGAAATCCACTTCCCCTCCATGGTCTGAGCCTCCTATTTTTCAAATCTCTTCATTCCTCTGTTCTCCACAAACATCTGGGACACTTATAGGCCACATGTTCCATTTTCTTCAAGGCTGTAGGGGAGATGGGGACCCACTGATTCTGTGGATTAACTCGGCAGGGCTTATACACTGAATTTAAAGTGCTTGGTCCAGTCAATAGCAAGTTCAGATTCCTACATTATATTATATATTGTGTTTTCAAATTTTTTGATGTGTTGAAAATAGAATCTAAAAATGCACTGTGTTCTCACTTAGAGATAGAAAGGAATATTTAGGTTACAAAGTTAGTAAATACATGATGAAATAAAGGCCATGTATCCAGCCTCTTTCTGCAAATTTTCTAGGTCTTTTAAATCCATAATGCCATACTCAGCCTGCTTTTCCCATGTTCATTCAGTGCAAAGGACAAAACTGTTTTTATCCTCAGCTGTGACTGGAGGTGCAGGGAGCCGTACCCTGAGCATGACAATGCACCAAGGGCCCTGAGAAATCATGACCTGTATTAAAAGCTACTGAATCTCTCTGCCACCAAAAATGAGAATGATAGCTTAACTCATTTGGCATTATTGAGTAAATATTTCTTTTAAAGCTGGCATAGCATTTGACTCCTATCATGATAGAAAAGCGCTTGGAAAATGAGTGGTGCTGCATTCAGGGGATGTTTTGTGTGGGTCTGGCAAGATGAGCCTCACACTGACCGTGCTGAACTGAACTGAACTGCCCAGTGTTAAATGACCACTGGGCATGGGAGCCCCAGGAGGTGCAGGGGTCTGCAATCACATCATTGAAGATGACTTGTTGATATGAAGAGATCAAGTTGGAGCTGCCTAGTGAAATTTTATCTTCTTTTTCTCCTAATTTGGGAGTACTTAAATTTGCCACCATTGCAGGCTTCTTTCAATACTTATGAAAGGGACTTTTACAAAAGTTTTAACAAATATTGCAAGGAACACTTCTGAATTTCTGTGCCTGAGGTTGGAGGTCTCATTTGTCGAAGCTGATGGCCAGTAGCTGCCTCTTTGTCCTATGAGTGTCCCAGGAGCAGGGACATGGCAGCAGCAGAGAAGCAGGCAAGACCTCTGAGAGGTGCCAAGAAACTGCTCCTGGCTTCTGAGCTTTACATTAACAGCTGCAGGGGGCTGTGTGGGGACATCAGGTTTGTTGAAAGGAAGGACATTGCTCCGGCAAATGGAAGGGGAAAGAGAGGAATGGGTATACTGTCCTCAGCCTCTTCAGCTCCTGCCAGGAAGGAAAATCAAGGGTTAAGTCTAATTTCCATTTAAACTTATCACAGAGGGGAAGAGTTGTCATTTTATGTGGTTATCTAAGGTTATAACAGAGCCATTTTAAGAGATTTCAAATTTACTCATACATAATTGAAAATGGATTAAGAAATATTATTCACCTGTAACACTGACTATACTCCACTTGACCACATCAGTTAAGTGATTTCAGCTTTGGCTAGATGTTGGATTGCCTTAAAAACCCAAGAGTGCCAAGAATAAGCCACACGGTCACAAGGGATCACTAAGCATCAATTTAGTGAGCTGAGAAACACTTTTAGTCTAAATGGAGATTAATCTGAGTAAGAAAGCTTTATGGACACACAACGAGAGAGAGCAGACCCCTGATACAAAGGCTCAAATATCAGCTGAGAGAGGGTTAAGAGTATTAAACATGAGGTTACGATGGAGTAAAGCAAAATAAAGGTGCCTGATAAGCCAAAGCAGCAGCTTTTCTGTGCATGTGTATACCAAAGATTGGAATCTCCATGGCTTTGAAATTTATTTTCACCTGTGATAAGGTAGGTGCAACATACAGAGCTAGCAATAATTTACAACCCCTTTGGAAGGGTGTAAGAGATGAGTGTAAATGATGACCGGGAACCAGGGTGTGGTGAGAGATGCATTGACCAGCTTCCTACACTAGAAATAGCTCTTTTTTCTTTGTATTTAATAACTTCCCAGAGGGACACACCACACTCATTTCTAGTCTTAGGAAAAAAAACATTTTAAAGTTATGATATTATTATGTATCAAAAAGCTATTTTGCTTCATTTATTATTTATCTGCTGAGGCTTTGAGAGCACTTGAGTTTCATCCATGCATGCAGAAGAGATAAAACTCAGTCCCAAGAAATTTATTAGCTAAAATATTTGCTATAACTAAACTCGAGTCAGATTTACTTAACAGGTTTCTAAATAGATTTAAATGGTGCAAACCTTCCTGCAGACAATGTAAACTTAGCTTAGATGTTACTTACAGAAATTTAATATCTATAATTACTGACTGGAATCAAGTAAACTGAAGTGAGGCTCTCAAGTTTAAGATGTTTATTTTGTGGGTTGTGTGTCTGGAATGTATAAGTGAATTGCAAACAAAACTTTTCAAATGCATCATTTCTCTAAAAAAATCACTTTTAATAAAAGTGATCTTTTATGTCTAGAAAACTTCCTGTAAAACATAAACCAGCTTTTACCCATCGTTTTGCTGCCTGACTTTATACTTAGCAGCAGCTGCCTAGGTTTTTATAAGGTGTTAATAAATCTGCCCATACTATTTTTAAATAATTTGTCAGAGAAATGCTTTCTCATTCCTGCCATGAAGACTGAATCTGTCTGGGAAGTACTTGGCTGCTATACAGATGGGTCCTGTAGAAAACCCCTTGATAAAGATAGCTGATTGTGTTGTAACCAAAAATAGTTTCTGCCTGTATTAAGGACACAGACTGCATGGAAAATCTGACAGCGAAGAGGTGCTTAACACCTGTGCTTGGTGCTAATCAGAGCCAAGCCAAAAGTAGCTTGGAGCCTGACAGCCTCTCTGCCCCTTCTTCCTCTTCCTCATGTACTAATTTAGGTATAGCTGAATTTCTGTGGGCAAGTGGGATGGGCTACACAGCTCCCACAAAATCCCTTCAGGCCCCTCTTTCTATTGCTTTACACTGAGAAGCTGAACTTTCTTAAATAGGACCAGAGACAGGGAGAGGTGGGGGGAGTAGCCAAGAAAGCAGAGCACCAAGGATGGCTGGTTGCACAAGATGGGGATGTGACTTAGTGCAGTGACAACCTCTGCTGCAGTGGGGACAACCTCTGGCCAATATGGCTGAAAATCAGCTCTGCTTCGTGAAAAGGGCAAGTGAGATCGAGGTACCTTGGTACCTTTCTCAAAGTCACTGCTGCTCTCTGTGGTAGCCCAGAAAAAAATCGTCATGGGTAGTGGAGCTTTCCCTTGGGGTCTGAATGTCTTAGTAGATCTTCTGCTTACATTTTTTGCTGAGGAATTTGAGTCAAAGGACTTTATACCACATCAAGTTCAAGGTGGGAGACTCTGGCAGTGGGTGGGGGAAAATACATTAGTACACAGACCTGTGAACAAGCATACCTGCATTAATCTGACCCTAGTCTTCCTCTTGAGACAGAGGTTTGTAGTCCTAGGTCAGAGACTGTAAGAGCAGTTTAATATAGGTCTTTCCATCAGACGACGGACTAAGTGCTTAGTTGAAAATTATACCATTAAAAACCCACCATTATTAAATGGAGTATCTGCAAGTTAGAATTAAAAATGCAAAAAGGGATGATAAATGTATCATTTGGAGATGCAGGGTTCCGAAAGGCCTTACAGAGACACATTCTTCACCTGCTCTCTTTCAGTGTCTCTGTGAATGCTCCTTTCCATCTGCAATACCAGGCAGCCACTGCATTAAGCCCCGACACTGCTGTTGAACTGAGGTCTCCCCAGTGCCCATCCTCGGGCTCCCTTCCCAGAGCCACCACGGCCACTGGGCTGCACGGTCTCACTCACACTTCCTGCTCTTCTCAGAACCTTCCACTTCTAGTGAGGTACTCAAATTCAGCTTGCACTGCTCTTGCTGCAAATGCCCCCTGGGCAGGCTTGGCAGGATGAGATTCTCAGAGGTGAGGGAAGTGGGTTCAGATAGCCCAAGATGCCACAGCCTTTTGTTCTCATGTGAGCCACAGCCTATTGATCTCATATGAGTTACGTGGGAGAGAGGCAGCTCAATAGCCAACCCCTGTGCAAGCCACAGTGACACAATCCTGCATGTGTTCATAGTAGGTTTTATCTATTTATCTCAAAAACCTTGCTTACAGCACTGGAAATGGATATCACTCTCACTCCCAGCTTTACCAAGGAGCCAGTGAGGGCTTCATTTATGGACTGAACTGCAATTTACACAGGTGTAAAAAATGTCATCCTTGGCATCAATGGCTTCCTACTGAAAAAGGAATATTGCAGCTAATGTGAGTGTCCAACAGATATGCAGCAATGGCCAAACAAATGAGCAGCTCCCCTGGGCTCACACTATCTGCCTCTGCATTTTTCATGCTCAGGGCCTGATCTTGCTTCCATTAAGAAAGGTGGAAACAATCCAAGTGCTTTTGGTGGGAGCAAATGCCTTCCTCTATACACTCCAGACTCCTGGGGTGTATATATTGTAGAATGTATTCAAACTACGTGCCTGTATGTCTTTCTTATGCAGTTTCAGTTTTTATAAACCTCTGGAGTTTGCAGCTTTGTCAGTAATGACAATGACAAGTCTCATTCCAATTGATACGTTCCCAGGGAAAGTTCTTATTCTAAAGAAATGTTATTTCCCAATGAAAAAACTGTTCTGCTGAAAAAAGTTTTGTTAGTTTTGTCTTTTGGGCTAATTGAAAGGCTCATCTTCCTGTCAGATGCCCTACACACCCAGGAAATACTGCATCAAGACCTCTGATACTGTGGTGGCTCCATGCTTTTTCAGTCCATCTTCTGCAAGAGTAAAAATGCACCATTGTGGGTCCCAGTTCCAGAGGAAGGAGGGATGGCAAACTGTGCCTGGCCATTTGCTCCTGCTCATCCTGCACAGACAGTAGAAGTTGAGGCTTCCAGATCCTTTTCTGTCTGCTTTTTGGGACAGAAGTCAGGAACTTTTGGAAGGTCTTCTAACACACTGTACTCAGCCCTGCAAATGTCGTCAGTGTAAAAAGCAAGCACCTGCAAGTAGCCTTCAAAGTTTAATGGGAAATTCAAATGGCTTCTTCTAGATTTGCATATATTCTTGATTTTGGCTTCTTCTACTCATGGTATGCACTCCTCTGTGCATTTCCCATCTTTGGATACTAATATGGAGCATATGTTCCCCATTTAGCTCTTCCTTGATTCTTGTTGGCATCGTGTCTGTGGCAAAGTAGAAGGAAAACAGCTGCTTTGAGAGAAAATACTTGTTTGCAAAACAAACTTTATATTTGTGAAAACAGCAAAAACCCTTCTATTCTTTTTTGAGATAGACATGTCTGCAGGAAGAATATCTTTCATGACCATTTAAGTTATGAAGCAAGGGTCATGTATTCATGGAGCTTATATAATAAAAATTAAGTAGAAGAGCATGTCTTAAAGTGTGCTTGCTTTCTTAAAACTACTTGTGTGTTTCATTTGTATAGATCCAATTGGTTTCTGCAATGATACTGGAATCTTACAGATGAAAGAAAATTATCCTTCAGATAAATTACCTTGTCCATAACTGAAAAATGTTACTTAGCTAACATTTCCATTTCAGTCACTGGTTTGCAAAATTCTGATTGGCATCTGTAAATCCCACAGGGAATAAACCTGCCTGGGCACCTTCAAAGAGTGAGGACCAGGAACTTAGGGAGAGAGCAACATGTACTAAGTAACCACTTGTAAATCCCACCCTGTAGAAAGACATTTTGGAGACACACATATGCCAAGACTGAGTGAAGTAGATGTTAAAAGACCACACATCTGGGAACAAACAAAGTGAAAAAAAGACCCACAACCACCATCACCAAGTATGAAATCAAACAGAAAGAATTCAGAGTTGCTTTGTTATTCCTTTTCTCAATGGCTACAAGAATACATCATTGAAGTCAACACTGATGATTGAAAGGTTTTGCCATATCCTTCAATGGACGCTGATACCGACCAGATCTGGGATATTTTTAGAAGGAAATCCTGTCCCAGGAGTTGCAGGTGTTCTTTTGCTTCCTACAATTTCACCAAAAATTACAACGCCCTTTTGCATCAGTGTCAGAGGAGGGTTATGCTGGTAGAAATACAAAGGAAGCACCAAACGCACAGGCACCTTCCTTCCTGTGACAGGAAAACACTCTGGAATTGCCATGGCTTTAGCTCCTGCAGAAAGCCAGTGGGACAGATATCAGAGCGCTCTGTAGAAGACACAGGCAAAGGGAAGATCTATGAATTAGTATCACTTCAACCTTCCCTGTGCTTTTCTCTTTACCAGTATTTCCTGATGCCAAGCCAAGGGGGTGGTGGTGGTGAAGGGGTGGGAAGTGGGGTCTTTTCAGGGGAGTGAAGGGGACAGCAAGTTCTTAATTCAGTTAACGATTGCAGGAAGTGGTTTGTCAGTTTGGAGGTAGTCCCTGCTCAAAGCCAGTGCCCTTCTCAGAAATTCACTTGCAGTTCTCTAAAGATAGATTGCGCAAAACACCAGGGGGCCCTCGGGAACCTGCAGCCACAATTCCCCAGACAAGGAGCTCCAGAGAAGCGGTGAAATGCCCCCCTTCCTGCAGCTGCTCTGTGGACTAAACCAACACTCACTGGAGCGGGTCTCTTATGCAAGATCTCAGGTTTCATATCCGCAGTGACCAAGTTTTGTTAAAAATATGACAGCTGCTCCTGTCATTTTCTTTCCATGTAATTTTAACCGTTGCTTCAAACTGCACATGCATTTTCTGCCTTTCAGCGATGGCAGAGGAGGTTTGCATCGAGCAAAGGGCTTAGCAGACGTTGCCAGCTTTGGCACTGAAGGAAAAGGTGCCCTTGGCACACCTCATAGATTGCATAAAAGACTTCACAAACTACAGTGAGTAAGGGATATCCAAGGTGATGTTCAGAGGGGTCTATTCAAGCCATGTGACAAAGTAGGATTCGGTTGGGTGTAATGGCAATGAAACAGGAAATTGATGGACTTCAAGGAATAACTCCCAGGTTGCCTTGAGCAATAGTGAAGATCTGATCAATGTAACTGTAGAATATCAGGATGCCTCATCCACATTCCCAGGAACCATACAATAATTCCTTTCACCAGAGCCTCTAACATGCCCTGTGAGAGCATTTTATTCACCCTTAAAGAGTCACTTCAGCTAACCCATCTGAATGACGACATTTTGCACTGATGCAAATTTAGATTATCTGCACTGATGTCAACAGATTGATTCAGAGTTTGGCATCCTTGCAGCTCGTGAACAGAATCTTTGCATTACTTTCAACCCAAAGCTTCCTCAGTTAATTTATACTTTGTTAACCAGAACTGGCAGAACAGTGAAAGGAATGCTCCATAGAACCCAGTCTCCCACCCATGGCAGAAGTAACTACTCCATGAGAAGACATCTTAGAGCAGATCCAGCTTGGTCCGTAACTGCAGGCCAGCCATGGCCACACATCATGCAACACAACAGTGTTATTGGGAGCATTATGGTCCAGTTTCCATCCCAATTCTCACCTCAGCAAGAGTATATCTGTCCTATGGCCGGAGAGAAGGGGGCTGGCTGTCCCTTCCTCAGTAGTATCATTTTCTGTTTGATTTTTAGGTCTTTGGGATTTTTGTTTTCACCAATAATGTATTAAATGCTACACAGCAGAGAGAGATGGGCTTATTGTCAGGTGTTTTAGACAGAAAGTCACAAAGCATGGCAGTAGCCTTTCCTCACAGACCTCAAACCAGAGCTTGTTTGTGAGCAGTTGCTTGGTCTTACCTCCCGTGGCAGCAGCTCTGTGAGCATTCCCCTTTTCCTCACACCTGCTAAGGATGGTAGAGAAGCAGAGGCAGTAACCTACATGCTCCATACAGCAAAGAAATAGAGAATGTGCAGAAAAAGGTGTCAAAAAGGTGTACAAGAGAAATCAATTAACTTTGCAGTGGATGTTCCAGAACAAATGATGATAATTAAGTCAGGGTTCAACTGCTTTACTAAAACAGCTTTTCTCCATGGGAAACAGATATCACCATGCCCTCTCCTGGTCTGTGGCACCTCTACAGCTCATCTGCAAATGTTGCTCATTTCATATCTCTCTCTTCCTGAAATATTTACCCTTAGCTTTAGGTGCCCTCCTCATTTGAAGGTGCTTTCCTCTGCCTCTGCTTGTTTCCTTGTCAACCAGTCACACCACCAAACAAATCTTTTAGGGATCTGCAGAAGACACCTGCTCTAGTGAAAAAAGCTGGAAGAGGGAATTAACATCTCAGTTGCTTCCCAGCACCAGGTGCCTCTCATGTCAGGACTGGTGTCCCCAGCTGCATCTCCTAGCACAGGAGCTTGTTCCAGCCTGGGGAAAGAAGGTGGTTGGAAATGGTGCTGGCATACACAGGACCACAAGCACACAGGTAGTTTGTTTGTGGTAGCAGCACATCACACTGTCACTGTGATCTCATCCTCGAATGTTGCTCAAAGACTCTACACATGTGAGTAAGTGCTCCACAGACTCACCCAACACAGCACATGATGCAGCTGGCAGATGTGGCCTTGAATCATTTGTCACCAAAGCCTCCCCATGTACCTCCTGCATCCTTTTAATTGAAAACATTAGCTTTCAGGAGAACTCATAAGATGGTCATGTGCTGTCCCACAGGGAACAGGAGTCTGCTGTGCTCCCCAGCAAATGAATCAGGCTCACAAATGAGTAGGCTCTGTCTTTCCAGCTTCCAGTTTCTCAGTCATGGCTCATTCTTGTGTTCCTCGTTTACATTGAATTCCCACACTGGGCCCTCTTGTGTAATTTAGACTGAGCTTTTCTCCCTTTTCTTTTCCCTCCCTCCCCTCTGCCCCCCGCATCCTCTGTACAACAGAGCTGGCCACACAGCAACAGAGGAAATGAACAACATCTGGTGAGATTGATTCCTCGTTCTTGTAAGCGGTGTAAGCTAACAGCTGTGTCAGGCATTTCATCCAGCTCTGGAGTAGGAAAGAAATCAATCACTCATTCCCCTTTACCACACCTCCTCGTTCTGGCACCCGCACTGGTCCTGCAAGATAATTGCCTGGTTCACTTTCCTGAAAATATACTGGAATCCCACTCTTTGTAGAGAGGACATTCCTCGATGCAAATGTAATCATTCTTTTAAAATACAGGAGACTTTAAAAGAAAAAAAAAAAAAAAAAAAGACCAGAGCACTTAAGCACATGCCCACCCTAAGTAAAGGAGCTGATTGGATTCCATAAAGCAATGCGTGAGCTTACATGTGGGTTTTAAAAACCAGTGTTTTATTATTCTGTGCATTTAGATGCCTAAACATTATAGTATCCTATGGCTCTTGGTAGTACCTAGGCACTTAGGAAAGCTGTTTTTAGACATGAGTTGTACTGTTATGCCCAATGATACCATAGTGGCATCATATCTTGTTGGATTGAAACCTTCCTGCTGACCACTCTGGAAATCAGAGCATGGGGACAGAAGAGATCCAAGGCAGTAGCAGTCATGAGAAGTAGACATAACAAGAGAAGAGCAATTTTCTTGTAACTTATGATCCAGCTTTGGAGTTGAGGATTAATCTCTTCTTTTGAGTGTTTCGGCTGACACTACCAAGAAACCGCCAGCTATTTCCAATTGCTTGGGCAGTTTCTGTGATGTGAGCATTGGACCACTAAGAATTCATCAGAGATCCCCAACAAGCCTTCAGTAATAATTACTGCCCAGGTAGCTCAGCTGTGACCACAGAAAGCACATCACAGCTCAGGAAGAAGGATTCAAAGGTAGCGTTCAAGAGAATCTGGAACAGCCGAGCATTGGGCAGCTTGCCCTGTTTGTCTCACAGCTGGACATGCTGATGGTCTCACAGATAAGGCAGCTGCAAGGAGCCACAAGAAGGGAGCATCTTCGTCTGTCCCTTGGGGTGCTGTTCACAGCCATGCTGGCTTTAACTCCGTTTCACTGGGATGCTGGCAAAAAGTATGGCCACAGAAGTCTAGAAAAAGCAGTTCATTTATCATCAGTCTGGACAGGTATTTGGTCTATAATCATAGCCAAAACTTGGACCCCTCTGGCAGATTGTGAAGGCTGCATGCTGGGCTTTTCTGCAGAAATTTAAGCAGCCTGTGTGCTTGCTATCCAACTGCTTTCCTAGGAGCTCTTCAGTTTAGTGATACTCACCTCCAGGTCTCCAGAGACATTTCCTGAAGGCCCTATAGGATTACTCATGATCATGAATAAAGGAAAAGCAAAGAATGATGCTGAGAAGGATGGCAATGTATGACATTTTATGTGGCACACTGTCCTGCACAGTTTTGCTAGCACTGGAAATGGCTAACAAGAAAGTAAAAACACTTTTGGGTTTTTTAACCTCAAGTACCTTCACAGGTGTCTCACACCCAGAGGGAATTTTCCAGCACTGTTGCACTGACAATCATCCTGAAAATCTGGGCAGTATTGAGCACAAAAGCCCTAATAAGTAAAAAGCAGGACAAGATGAATCTTCCTTGTTGTCAGCTACACACTTGTAAAAAAAGTCCTCTTCTCAAACCAGTGGGATTCACTACTATAAAGTGGAATGAAGAGTTTGGAAGCAGAGGGAGAAAACAACCTAAGAGAAAGTGGGAAGCAGTGAAAAAAAGCCACGTGTAATCAAGGGAGGCAAGCTATAGTGCTAGGGGCTTGCTTGGGGTTGAAGATTTTACAATAAGCAATGCAACAGAACAGATTTATGATTTCACTATAAAGTTGCATGATACCATTTAATGAATTAAACATTCGCATACAGGTTCAGAGAAAATATTACTGACCGGGAGAGCATAAAAGCGTTGGGACATTCTTCACGTTTATTACTCATGAAAAGCTAAAGAAAGAAAGCAATCACAATAGCAATGAAACATACTTTTCCACCCACATAGCATCTGATCAAATATTCACAGATGGAATTTATATGGGGGTTATGGCAGGTTTTTTTTAAGCTGCAGTTGTAAGTTAGGTTCTGCTAAAATCCAAATATACATATATATCTTAGGTATTTATAGGAGTCTTATTACCATAATAATTGAGCACTTCATCCCTTTTAATGTATTTATCCTCACACCATCCTTAGAAGGGAGAATGGGCTACCTCAGTGCTGAGATGAGAACTAAGGCGTAAGGAAGGCTATGGACAATAAAGTGCCTTAGCTGCCTTCAGTTTGGATATTGTGATGCCTAGAGATTAGGCATCTGGCCACATCAGAGTGCTTTAAAAAGCCAGATCTGGGCAGCTTCCTAACCAGTCAATAGGACAGACTGCATGCCCCCTTGGATAGAACAAGGAGAATAATCTAAAATAAAATTAAATTCCCTGGAAAATTCACATTTTGGAACACTGACAAAATGAGAGAGTCCTTCCACCCAGCAGAATTGAAGTAAAATGCAGTTGGTAAATATCCAGATCTAGAAACCAGCTGATTTTTTTTAACTGCATCAGATCTTTGCAGATCACAAAGATCCTTTGGGTCCTAAATTCTGCATAAGTAGCCTCTGTAAAAGCAGTCTACCAGGAGCAGCAACAGTCCCAGCTAATGGAAGGGGAAAAGTTCTGAGATTACAATTTTGCTCTGTTGGCTTCTGTCCCACACCATCACATCGGTGCCCTCATCCCACCAGCACTCAGCTGTGCAGGGAATGGCTCCCTTCAGTTACTACCCAAGTGTTTTCCACTCTGATGCCCAACCTGAACAGGTCCCTGATGAAATACATTTATAGAAGTAGCAAGATTGATATTTCTGAGGTTACTGAGAAGGAGAAAATAACTCTCCTTTTGAAGCTTCCAAAACCCTGTTCTTTGTTTGGACAAATATCACTGGCATGAAAACATCTCTTGTAAGCATGTGTGATTATGACAGTGAGGCAGGGAAGTCTTGTATACTGTAGGCTGATTTTCAGAAGTATAATTAATCAAATAAATGAGGTTGAGTAGATTGTCTGAGACGCAGGATTTGTCCCGCTCTTGTCCCATCCCCATCTCTAAAGATGAGCTTGAAAATGCTCAGTCTCCAACATTCAAGAAAATGTGCTTGCTTTGGCTGGGGTAGAGTAATTTTTTTCACAGTAAATGGTATGGGGCTGTTCTTTGGAGTTGTGCTGGATAGAGTGTTGATAGCACAGGGATGTTTTGTTACTGCTGAGCAGTGTTTATACACAGTCAAGGTCTCTTTTGCTCCTCACTCCGCCCCACCAGCAAGGACGCTGGGGGTGCACAAGAAGTTGGGAGGAGTCTCAGCCAGGACAGCTGACCCCAGCTGACCCAAGGGACATTCCACACCATATGGCATCGTGTTCAGCACATAAAGCTGGGGAAGAAGAAGGGAGGAACGTTTGGAGTGATGTAATTTTTCTTCCCTAGTCCCTGTTACGAGTGATGGAGGCCTGCTTCCCTGGAGGTGCTGAACACCTGCCTGCCCATGGGAAGTAGTGAATCAATTCCTTGTTTTTCTTTGCTGGCATGCACAGCTTTTGTTTTGCCTTCAAACTGTCTTTATTTCTACCTGCGAGTTTTCTGCCTTTTTTTCCACCAAAGGAGAGTGAGCGAGTGGCTCTGTGAGGCTGATTTGCTGACTGGGATGAAACTGTGATGGAAGGATATACATGTTACCTAAATCCACTTTGACAAAAGTTAAGGTATTATCTCCATAAACAACTAAGCTCCATCTAGTTCCCAGTTACCAAATGGAAAGGAAGTTATATAGCAAAATCCTCAGAGCACACAGGCATCCGGCTTGAGTGCTACATTCACTCCTCCCAAAACACACAAAGGCATCTTCTTTGATCACTGATAGCCATGGAACACAGAGGAGGAAGCACATCACTACCTGCCATCAGCTGTTGCTGAACTCAGCAATAGGTGACATTGGCCATCTCATCCTTCAGATTGTCACTTCTGCAGGACACTGAGCCAGAGACTGCCTGGCCTTCTCCAGCATCATGAGCCCAGCAGCAGCCTGGGTCTAGGGCTGCTCACTCATGGCAACCAGCAGGTTAAACGGGGACCTCCCTCAACCACCTGTTCTGTTTCCTAGAGACTGTGGCACTGCAGAGGTTACAGTCAAACTCTGTGTGTTGCAGTTCCCAAACCATCTCCAATCATCTCCAATCTGAGTGATTTTAACAGAGCAGATGCAAATGGCCATAGTCCAAAAGTTACTTCACATGAAACTCAGCTTCCGGGAAAAGGAAAGGAGCAACCTTTGGGAGAAGGGGGGAAGGAAGTACTGGGGAAGGCAATTAACTCTGCCATCTACGTTTTATCTTCCTGTTGTTATGAATCAACATCCTTAGGAAAAAATCCATTTGGAACTTTGAACTATCCTACTAAAAACATCCCACGAGTTATTTTTTCAGCAATGTGTCTCAGTACATTATTGGTGTCATCTTAGTTGTTATTTTAATTTTTAAAAACATTTCATTTGAAATGAGTAAAGAAGAAAAACCTCAGGCACTTTTTTTGGGGTGGGTTTCATTGTTTCTAGACTGAAGTTGCAATATATAAAAATCACTTCAGCTGGGTTTTGTCATTACTAGAAATAAAATAAGGACTAAATGATTTACTATCACATGGCATTCAGATTACAAAAAACCAATACAGCACATATTAAATGGATTAAAATTGAACTAGATTTCTAATAGTAACTGTATGATGTGGTTACTTGAAATAGCTGAAGATTAGACTCAATGACCCAGGAGGTCTCTTCCAGAGTTATACTCCTAAAAGGCAATTGTTAGTAGGAAATCATCATCAAAGTGAGGCATTTTCTGTGCGTCCTACAGAGATCTCCTTTTGTCAAAAGTTATTCAACATCTTTAGCCAGGATGGTGAAGTTTTCAGAGGTCACAAACACTTGGAGAACACTAAACAATAATGGGAATGGGTCAGCTGTCCTCAAAGCTTAGCTGACACCGTTGCTCTGAGTGTTACCCTGCAGTGAAGCACACTGTTTCTACAACTAGGAGGGCCACTCTAAGGGCATATTCAGAAGCAGGTACTCAAATTCCTGCATACTATCCTGTAAAACAGAAGATACAATACTTGGAGATGCAAAGAGCATGTTGTGCCAAACGGAATGTTGTTATTACCTCAGCACACAGTGCTGGTGAGTCCATTACTCAAATAACATGCACAGTCCAAGGAGGTAGCTGAATTACTGGAAAGGGATCAGAAAAAGGCTACAGCAATGATTCTATGTCTGGAAATTCTGCCTTAAAACAAAAGACATAAGAAGCTCAGCCTCTTTAACTTCTCTTAGAAAAAATTGAGAAGCAATGAAATCACAGTCTGTATTTGGGACTGGAAAATATTTCCGACAATAAAAAGTTGCTCAGTTTAGCAGACAAAAGGCATGCAGTGTCTGACCAGCTGGAGTCTGAAATCACACAGGTGAGATAAAATATACATTTTATATATATTAATAATGAGTTCAGATAATCACTGAAATAACTTACCCAGGAAAGCAGTAGATTTACAAACCTTAAGACATCTGAAAGGCCTGGAAGAAGTTTGTCTTCCACAATGCCATAACCTGGCTGAAGGAAGTATTCACCTTGATATGGGGATGATCAGGGCCCTTGCTGAGAAGAAAGCAGCATGGGAGATCAAAGCCTCTTTACTCATTTTAAAACCTGTGAAGAAAGATAATTTGCTTTCATGAACCATCCCATACAGCCTCTTGGTTGTCATGCAGAATGTCTCAGGAATCTCTCCATCCAAAAAAACCTTTTATTTTGACTTCAGTGAGCCACCTATTAGGCCTTTATTCTTTCTAAACCTTTCTATTCTTTGAGTTCTGTTTTCATATCTTCTTTTAATCCAACGATTCCTTCTTGCCTTCCCATAAAGTTGTCATTTCCTTCAGATGCTCAGACTGATGAAAGAGCCATACTGAAATAAAAACTAAATGAGGTGAAAATATATCCCATAAAAACCCCCATTAAGGACTTTACGGAGAGATTTCCTACTCCTCTGGCTCAGATAGCCATATTTTATTCCTTCTAGGAAACAGAAAACCCTTAATCCCAGAAGAATGCAGCCAGAATCAAAGAGCAAGAGGAGGCATTAAGTTGCAAGAAGAGGAGGGGGGAAAGAAAGAAGAATTTTATAGTCAGCCCTTCAACACAATGGGAATGAATGGGCTATCACCAGAACTACTGCACGGAGCACAGGCACCGAGCAGAGAAAAATATGATAAACTGGAAATCTACACAAAGTCCACGGTCAGATAGCACTGGGTTAACATCGTGCAATAGGCTGTTGAGTGCTTAATGAGCCAGACGCCGTTAGGAAAAATGTCTATTAGAGGGAAAGAACAGAGCAAGAAGAAAGGCATGAAATGCTTGTGTATGGTCATGATTAATTAAGAAATTGAGAGAAACGGTAAATTTGATAGCTTCTCATCCCTTACACAAGAAACTGATTCTTCTTCAGAGCAAAATATACTCTGTCTTCAACCACCCCTCAGGTTGTTGCTTCCCCTGCCTGGTTTGTTCATTTGTTTGTTTGTTTGTTTGTTTGTTCTGTGTGTGTGAGTGAGTGGGTGTTCATCCTTTTGTATTGCCATTTGGTCAGTGATCACACAAGACCAGAAACAGTGCAATATAACAACCCAGGTTATGGAAAGCTGATGTTTTGTGAAAGGTGGCTGGTATAAATGTCACATCCTTTTTTCAATCTGCTCAAGCAGTTACATGGTTTTGTGCATTATTTAATTTCCATTTTTGATCAGGGTATCCTATGTGTTTTGCTTTTTATTGTTATACATTCATTCATGTGACATAAATAAAGTTCTTTCACTTACACCTTTCTGATCTTCTCAACTTAGTAACAGATAGAGAGGTTAAACCTGAATCTGCATTTTAGTGAATCAACACGGCATTAAATGATAGATACAGATTCTCCTGGACATTTTCATATGTTTCTGGAACAAACCCTACCAGAACTTCTGGCACCTTCTGCTAAAGCCATGTCAGAGACTGAGAAACTCGGCCAGGACTTGGGCTTGTATCATTTCAATTAGTTTTCCCTGAAAAGGAGTCCTCACTATTTTTGCAGTTTTTCTTGTCTTGATTGTTGTCAAATTGCTTTTAAGAGATGAACACGTGGAATTCATCAAGCATACAACAAAACCCACATTCAATTAGATATTGACGGTCTTGAGGGATAACAGCAATAAAATGTGGCCAAGAGGAAAAACAGTGCACGAGTTCTGGTGACCCAAGTGTTGTGGGCAGAGGGGAATGTTGCATAATCAAAACAACAATGAGGCGAGCATGGGGAACCACATTGTCTTCTCCACACCCTACCACCACAGCGCTGTTCCTGGAACCAGCCCTGCTGCTTGTGAGAAAGCCTCTTTGAAAATCAAACCCCCAAATTTTCAAATCACTTTCAGCCATGTGGGCCAAAGATTCATCTGAACTGAGCCTGGCTAGTTCTTGGCCACGAGTACGACATGTTTTCTCACTCACATCCACCACACCAGTCAGAGGTCACCAAAGCGAGATGTCGTCTGTTGAGCAGTTCTTTAGGAAACCATGCATTTTTCCCATGACATGGACTAGTCCTGAGCAGATCATCATATAATAACTTCTAGTATAGCCTTTCTGTTGTCCATCTTTGGCTGTTTATCTAGTCCGAGTTGTTTGTCTGGACTCTATCCAGTCAAAGAAGAAGGATTCATCTTAGCATAACTCATCCACCCCAGCAGAGGTGTCCCAGGTTGATGCCTATCTTTCTCTATTGATGATATATGCACCAAATGGACATGCTAGGTGGACTGAATTCCATCCATACTTCTGACTTCAGAAGGCACTTTTCAATGGATGTGACAGCAAGCTTATTGAAATCCACTTCATTGACTTAACTTGGCTTTGAACCAGAGCAAACATGAGCTAAGACCATGAAGAAGGATGCTCATGCTGTGTGAGACCTGTGTCCTTCCCTGCCTTCATTGGGTCTTGAAGGGGTCTAAAGCTGCTAGACTCCTAAATGGGACACTTCACTTGAATGGCTGAAATGAGGTGGCCTAGATTTCTGCATTCCTGATGTTCTCTGCAGATCTTTCTTTGCAGCATCTGGACCTGTCATCTGTACAAATTCTACAGAACACGTCCTGATCACAATCCCAGCACTTTGCCTGCGTTTGCAGAGATACATTCTCCCACCAAAAGCTGAAATAGCACAGGCAACCATCAGGAGTGTCACTCAAGCTCACACCTTAAAGCTCCAAGTGTATTTTCTTCTTTATTCTCCTCCTTCTACTCACATTTAATCCCTTCTTCTCCTCTGACCTTTTCTAAGTCTATACATCATGAAGTTTCCATGCCACACTCCTTCCCACTTTCTCCTTTACAATGCCTACAGGAATTTATATTAAAGATTTCAGCCCTGTTGTACTGTGGTCTGAGCCACAAGAGACCCATAAGTCATAATCTGTATAAAATACTCCCCTTTCCTAGAATTCACTCCCACTTTCTGCATTTGTTTGCAGAGAATCATCTTTGGGAAAATTTAAATAATTTCCCTTTGGTCCATACTGGCTTAGTACCATGGTTGATAAAACCTACTAATTTCCTTTCTTCCCTTTCATGATACACCACATCTGGACTAATGTCTTAATGGGGCTACCTAAAAACAGAGGCTAGACAAAATTGAGAGAACAAAAGCAGGTATTTATTGAAGGACCTTCAATAAGGTACACT
>QWTY01029978.1:5438-19896 GCA_008033365.1 Pseudorectes ferrugineus | reverse complement strand
TTGTGTGACACCCTGAGCCCTGTCTGCCCCTGCCCAGCCATCCTCTGGGCCCGCCCCTCCACCTGCTGACTATTGGGGACCCCATGTCACCCCCCTGGGGCCACCAGCCCCTGCTCCAGCAACCCAGCAGAAGGACCAGCCTCCAACCCCCTACAGCCCTGCCCTTCCCAGCCAGGGGTGCCGCAGAGCTGGGCCCACCCAGTGGCTCACATCCCAGCCTCAGACATCCACAAAGCCAGGGAGGTGCCCAGTGCCCAGGACTGGGGCTTCCCTGGTGCCCTCAGCTGCTCTTGGCTGGGACAGCAGGTTGGACCTGGGCTGCCCAGCCTTGCTCTTCCACTCCCATGGGGAGTCCCCATGTTCCCAGCCCCAGGGGAGCTGCCCTGCTCTTGCTGCACCCTGAGATGTGCAAGAATAGTCAACCAAATGTACAAAATTAGTCCTGAGGTGTTAAAGGGCCATGACCATGCTGGGTGATTCATACATAAGTGATTTCTGACTGTGAACATTAAGTTTCCAGGCAGACACCTCAGTGCTCTGCAGAGATGCAGCTCTAACTGGGTTTCCTTTAAGATTTTAACTATAAGAATTTGGATTCAATGTGCTGGGCACATGTCTTCTTTACAAATACTTGAAATTGAATATTTGAAAACACTGTCTACACTGTTCAGAGCAGAAAAAATATATTGTTGAATTAGTATATAAGTTATCAGACTTGCTAATATATTTTAATCATGAACAGATCTGACTAAAAGCTTCCTTTTAACTCTGCAGGTAATTGAAGAATTTCACAAGAGAAGAATGACCTCTTACTGGGTTTTTCCTTTGTTTCTGTTGAGAGGAAAGATTCAAATGCTTCTTTCTAACTTTCCCAATCTTTTTTAGTCATTAACTCTTCAATCTAGGTGCAATTATTTAAAACATTTTGGTGGAAATCCCTCTACAATCACAATGATTTATCAGAGCAGTTGCCTCACAGCTGAGAGGTCAATCTGCAGATACACTTGAGGATGACAGTAATTAAAAAGCCCTTGACAAAATGTCATTCAAAAATAGGAGTTTGTTGCAAATATTTTGAATGTGGATTTGACACTTGCTGAGAATCCCTGACAGTCAATCCAGGAAGATGAAATCTGACTTTCTCCACAGAAAAGAACTTGATGGCAAAAAAAAACCCAGCGGAGCTTTGCTCCAAGATTGGTCTTAAAAGAGGCAGGTGTTTAGCCTCCAGAGGTGCGTGGTGGTCCTTGGATTTGTTGGGAGAGCCAATGTGAGAGTCCATTAGTTCCCATCACAGTGTGGCTCGGTAACGTGCAAACACGACTGGCTCGAATAGAATCGTGACTGCACAGGGATGTCACCCAGCCAGGTGAACAACAACGTACTGGCAATGAGTATCAGCTGCTCCTGGGCTGTGCTACACTAGTACAGGGATCTGAGAAGACTTCGAAAAGCCTTGCTAATTAACCTCATGTTAAAAAGACCTCTATAAATTCACGCAAACCTGAGCTGGCAATTACAGTTTTAACAATGCAAAATTACAGTAGTGCAGCTCCTCTGCTCTTTCTGCTTTTCAGAGGTTTAACCATTTCAGAAAATGCCACATGTGTGTTTTGCCCCATTCTCAACCTGCAGCATATCCAAGTTATCCAAAAATCTTTATGCTACTCCAAGCTTTTTGCTTCTTTAACAACAGTTTCCTAAGTCCCAATGGCTCAAGTTCCTTAACATTTGCTCTTTAGAATGACATTTTCTTTCTTAGGCAGTAGTGCTTATAAAAGTAAACCAAGTGCTATTTTACCAGCAAGGTGAAGCAGAAGTACTTGATCACCAGCTTTTTTTTTTGCACCCTTTTGCCAATTTATTTAGTCACTGGTTCCCTACTTAACACAATGCTGGGTCATTTTGATGAGTGCCTTTGAATTTTCTGAGTCAGGTGTATGATACTCAGAGAAAGACTTTGTAATTTTATTTGTGTTCAAATATTTGTTGTCTAACTTTATTATTAAGTCAATTACAGGACTATTACCTGTGTATTTTTTCTACCTCTACTCACCTTCCTAAAATTAAACAAGTGAACTTACACCCATGCAAGAGTAAGAAAATGGAGAATGAACCTGCTCTTGTATTTTTTTGACTGAAAAATACTCATTCTTCTAGGCATAAAGAACAAGCCATAACCTATGCATGTAATCATGCATATGCTCCACACATAGTGATCTATTCTTCAGCTCTTCCTCTGAAAATGGTAGTCCCAGCAGAAGTGCCCAAACAACCATGAAGGACACATTTAAAGTTAGATCAAATACAGCTCACACTAAAATATAAGACTTCTGTCAGAAACTTTTAGGAGAATCAGGAATATTTATTACAGGAAGTGCAAACCTGCTATACAAAACACACAAAAAAAGGAGAAAATAAAACAAAAAATAAAAAAAAAATAAAAGCATGCTTTGCTGTTTTAAATAACTACCACAATGATGTTAAGAGGAATAGAATATGGGAGAAGAAAACTTTCCTTGAGTTTGGAGACATTGTATTTTGGGTAATGATGAGGTCTCTCTGGAACTAAACCACTTCATTCATGGATTGAATGTTCCTTGGATGTAATGGGCAGTTTTGTCCAAGTGTAGATATATTTGTACTAGATTATTTGTAATGGACTATAATACTAATAGAAATAGAATAAATAATTGGTGAAGAATACTTTAAAAACATTTTAAATAGACTGTTTCATTGAAGTTGTAGGCACAGTAGTGTTGGATCCAGATTATTGTAACAATCTAGCTTTGTTCACAAGTTTCCAACACAGACAAAATTTCAAATACTCTTCCAAGAGACAAAATTTCAAATACTTTGGCTTTGGGAAAAGGTCCCTAATGGTCCCTAATTTTTATAAATTAGAAATGAGAACTAGATGTCGAAATATCTTTGAGGATAGGGACCAAAACATTTAAGCATTTACTGCACATGAGAGTATAAGCCAAAAGATGCCTAATGATAGCTATGAAAATGTAATTAGGCATTACTTCACAGAGTGCTTAAGTCTATGCATGAGGCACTGCTGATTGCCTTTGTAAATATGGTTATGAGTTCTGTAACTGAGAGGTTATTTTGTAACTTTTTAATAGAAGGGCTTTAATACGGGATACATCATTGTGCAATAAATAATTCCTTTTGGCATTTATTTTTATTTAGTTTCAGTTACTTAAAGGCCTTTTTATTAAAGATTCAACATACATTTTTCTCCAGAATTAAGTACACCAAAAATCAAATCTAAAGTAAACATTTCACAGCACTGCTTATATGTAAAGCTTTCTAATAAATCTTCAATTTTACAAATATCGTGGCAGCAAAAAAAGGCAGAAAAAAAGGCATAACATGGTCCATCACATGCACATTTTCATGAGGAAGCCCATGACAAGATTTTGCGTCTTTCACCAGTATTTGTGTTCCCAGGAGGTAAGCAGGTCACCAATTTATTAAGTACTTATCAGCAAATAAGCTTTCAGGTTTTTCAGTGTATTTAGAGTGCTGACTTTCAGTTTTGCTTGAATAGATTATAAAACTAATTCTAAGATGAAACCCAAGCTTTTTAATCAACTGTGACAAAAGCCTGTATGCAGTTTTGAATAGCACTTCTGAAAGATGGAAATAAATTACCTCTTTATTTTCAATACCAGTGGAGGCTCATTTTCCATTTACACCATGTGATTCTTGTTAGCTGAGGGAGTTGCCATAAATTAGTTAGGGCAGATGAAGTCTGTAGCACAGCCATACTTCCTTTTTTGCTTCAAAGCCATCATTTTAAAACATAAATTTTCACAAGGAAGGCTTTTATGTACTTTTCTGACTGTTTATTCATTTTGATTTATAGAATAATTGAAAGATAATATGAGAATCAAAATCCTACATAGCCAAAAAACTGGTTTTAATATAGGATGGGTCATTCACTGTGGTTAGATTAAATAACTTTTGTTTTCGGGGGGACAGTGTTTTGGTAGACTTTTACAAACAGCTCCCTTACCTAGCTTGATCAAGCTGTAGAAATAGTTCTGATGCATCACAAATGGCCTGGCAGAGCCAGAATGTAACATGACCTCCTGGAAAAGGCATGCATAATTTTGTAGGATTTAAAAAAGATTTTAATCCAGAATGTTAAATTTTCTCCTAAAGTTTTAGACCTTTCTTGCCAAGGAATACAATTACCAACCTGAAAGTTGGGACATCTTCCCATAAAATCTTTTGGTCTTATTTTAATATTTATTAGTTTGTTTATATTAATGAAAATTGTGGATAAAGTCTAATTTTGAACAAGCAAATGCTTGTTTCAGCATGTAGTTGACAGTAAGCAGCTGCCTCAACATGACTAGCAACAAGTCTGCCTTTAAACATGCATCTAAAAAAAGATCAGTATATTTAAATGGAATCAAAGCATACAGATGCCTTTAAGGATAGATAATCTGTCACCCAGAACTTCCAACCTCAGACTCTGATCATGTTTGAGAGTCTAATATTAAGTCAATAATTTGCTGAAATGGTCTTTTAATAATTGTCACTTATCCTGTTAAAATATATTGTTCATCCTAAAATGTAATTTCTAACTGAAGGCCTCCTTAGTATTTTAATTAACCAACCTCAGCTTTTGACAAAAAACTAACCAAATAATTCCAATAGCATACATTAAAAACACAGTATAAGATTTTCCATGGGTGACTATAAACTGAGTGAAACTTGCTTTCTGGGACAAGAATTGACCAGCAAGAGTTGCCAGTTCTTGTTTAGCACCATTGATCCTGACCATACTCTCTTCATCCTTAATGTACATTCTACATGAACATATATACACACACACAAGTACATGCACATGTATGCACACACACATATGCATCCCAGAGAATGACTTCAAAAGTTACTTGTCAAACATTCACTATCAAAACCAGCCAATTCCCCTTGTTGCTTGTTTTGTGGTTTTTTTCTTCTTTTAAGCACACAATATGTTACTAAGTTTTGGGAATGGGAGTTTCTGCTGAGGTTTAAAGAAGTGACATATTTCAAAATTCACAGGGCGTGTTGAATGCAGGTTTTGCAGTGCTACAGGCACCAGTGTGATCTTCTAAGAGTTCTCCTCTGCATCTGAGCTTAAAACACACATGTACTGTTGCTGAAATTGGGGAGAATTTTAGATGCAGAGATTCTACGTGATTAGAGTGTGTCACAAATCAATCTCTTCACTATTTGGTTGTTGTGTGATGAAGACATTTACTGTGACATTTAGGGGCTTTGGTAGAAAATCCTCTTAATGAATAGAATAATTGTTCTGGGAAAGAGGTATATAAAACCTTTTTCTTCCCCTGATTAACATGATGGAATAACTTCATTGAAAGAATGTAATATATGTTGCTCTAGAGTCTTACCTTGATTTGGACTTCAGGAGTTTAAATACTTCAGAAAGTTTTGTGATTAGATTAGCTTCCTGGAGACCAGATCTGTCTCAAACAAGATTCCTGTTTGTGGGGAAGCAAGACTCATAAGCAGAATGATAATAATTGTAATGCAGGGAAAGCAGGGAATTCTTGCTGGAGACTCTCTGAACTCAACCAACAGCAGTGCTGCAAACACACATATGTGTGTGTGCAGATATATATACATAGGTGTAACAGGTAGTGTTTGCAGAACTGGGATGCAGATTTTTTACTCAGCCCCAAAACATGAGGTACTGAACACTAAGGGACCATGCCTGCTCATAAAGACAATCAAATCTGTTAAGACTTCTAGCACTGATGTTCTGCATACTGTCTTGCTGGGTCTCTAAAACAAAGTGGAACAGACTCAGCATTTAGTTAAGACAGTGTTCTTCCTCTTGTCAAATTACAGTAATGAGATTTTGGCTACTGATAGAGGCAGTCTGCAGTGACAAGTGTCAGTCAAGAAATTTTTGTCTCTGTCCTAATTGCCTTCCTTCTACATTGCTGTTATGGAAGAATAGTGATCACAACTTGGCCAAAATGAGGTTAAATTATCTTCCCTCCATTCTGGCCTCAGGAACAGACAGAAGATGAGCTGGAATAAGAAGAGGGAAGCAGCTATACTGTCTCCCCACATGGGTTTTAAAGACAGAGCAGACAACGTATGGGAGGCTCTGGATCAGCTGTTGAGAAGTGCATGGATCCCATTTTAAATTCTGCAATGCTGTGCATGTTATGGAGGAGGGGAAGGAGTGCGGGAACTGCCACCTTCCCAAAGCACCAGAATGCAAAAAGCAAGTCAGCTTAAAAAGGAGAGGCAGAGGCTGAGAAATCAAGACATAGGGAGACAGAGACGAATTACCGAACGTCTGGATTGCTGTGGGACTGGGAGAATCTAGCTGATAGCTTGGGAAAAACTTGGCGGTGGGCGATAACAGGGTACTAAACAGAACAGTAATACTGGAGGAGAAACTACAGGCTCTCCTCACTAGCTGGTGTAACCCACCCTGCAATTTGATCTCAGACAGGTTTTCTAGCAAGAACCTCTGTGGTGGGAGCCAAAATTGCATCACTGGAAGTTTGTGAGAGTTGGCACGCACCAGGGGAAACCAGAGGGAACTGAAAATGGGAATATGGACAAAGAAATATGATATCTCTCCCCTGAATAATCCAAGGACAATTTCATGTGTTTTCTGAGTAACGCTTTTTTATTATTTAAGGCCGGCAATACTTCATTCTTTTCCCACTCACTTTGTTGAAGTAATAAACACTGATCATCACAATCAAACCTTAAAAATACTTTTGGAATTATCAGATTACAGAAAAACTCAACATCTACTTAATCTCTTAAGACTCTTTATGAACAACAGGAGGGCAGAACACAGCCATGAGACACCCCCTGTGTGGACGGTGTGTCCCGCTGCTTCACATGGGGACAAGCCCCTTTCCTCAGAATCTACCACCACATGCCTTGCTGCCTGTAAATAGTTTTCCTCTAATTGTTCATTGTCTCTGACCTGGTTTTCTTACCTAGTTTTATTCTGTTTAACTCTTATCTTCAAAAGAGTACATTTCTTCTGATATACTCTGGAATACATGAAGAGATGCAAGTCCTTTATCTACGCAAGTACAAGTGAAGGTATACATCCTTTCTACAGCTTATCCTTAATTTCCTGTCCCTCTATATCTGTTTATGAATTATCTATGAATTGGTGTTAAAGCTAAGAAGCAGCTAGGCTACATTTGTATTAAATACACTACATCATTGTCCTATAAACTAGCAAAAACAGGTGATTATCTGCTTGTCTGTATTTTAAGGCGCAGTTTTTAAGAGCTTGGATTTCTCTTGTAAGGAGACCTGGTGTTTAAATACATCCAAGAACATTTATTTCCTGTGCCTGGTTACTTTCCCCATGAGGTGATGCAATCTGCTTGGGGGCCTGGAGAGATGAGGGAAACAGAATAAAAGGCAAGTCCTGAAAGTTGGTGTGGAGAGAAAATTGAGGGGAAAGGAATAATGGTGGGCTGGAGGCAGACATCCAAATTGACACTTAATGGAAGGGTGCAAGGAAGCCATGCCAGCGGGAAGCGTTTTGTCCCTTGACTGCAGTGAGAGGGGACAAAGATGCGCCTTTCCCGTATTAAACACAAGTGGAAATGTTTTCCCGTGTCCCATTTTCCTGAAAACTGATGAGGGATTTGACCAGCCTGCAGGTGCCAATAGGCTGCCCCTCGGGTGGGTCTGGAGCAGGGCCGCTGGACGAGGTATTCAGGACCTTCGCTCCTCCGAGGATGAGCTACAAAGAAGGGGGCAGAAGACAAACTCTAGCGCGTTTGTCCTTTGATCCCTGCGACAGGGCTGGCACCCCGCGGGGCAGGCACGGGCTCTCGCCGGGCTCGGCAGGGCTGCGGGGCACGGGCAGCTCCGGCGGCACAGCCCGGGCACCCCCGGCTGCCCTGGCCCCTCTGCCGGGGCAGCGAGGGCTGCTCGGGGCCGCAGCGACGCGCGGCTGAGCGGATACTCCCCAGAAAAAGTTGGAACCCCCCCGCTGCCAGGGACAGGGTGGCTCCGTCCCACCCGCCCCCCCGCTGCTGCAGGCGGTGCGCTGGGGCCGCTCCTGCCCCGGGGGGGCCATTGCTCGCTAATTGCGCCTCTGCATCCACCGCGGGGGCGGGGGGCCGGAGCCGCCGCCCCAGCGCTATTTCAGGGCGGGCGGCGCCGCTCCACACCTGGCCCGGCCCGGCCCGGCCCGGGTCCTTCCGCCCTCGCTGCCCCGCCTGCCTCCCTCCGTCCGCAGCTCCTCGGGCATGGCTGAGCCGGGACGCCTCTGCCCCGCGGCCGGGGGCGAAGCGGCCGCCGATGAGTTCCGCGATGTCATCCGCAGCCGCTCGGGTAGGCACCGCTCCGCGCTCCCTCCTCCCGGGGCGGCCGGGGGTCCCTCCGCAGCCCCAGCGCGATCCAGCGCTCGGGAGTTTCGTTTATCAGTGCTTTGCGGATTTTTTTTTTTTTATTTTTTTTTTTATTAGCTCAACTTTTCCTTTGGCTGTGCTGCATGGAAGGGGTTCTCCCGGCGGCTCGCTGGGCGAATCGCGCATCTCGGCGTGACGGGCGCGACGCTCGTGTCCGTGTCCCAACAAATGAGTGTCGCCTGTCGCTGTGCGGGTCTCCCCGGGGTGTCCCCTGCCTTGGGCTGTGCTTGTGCCGCTGGTGTTGGCGGGCAGGTCGTTAAAGCTGTAAATGGGAACAGCTGTAACGCTGCCCCAGAGGATAAAGTTTCAGGTGCCTGGGCCCTCCTTTTTTTTTTTTTTTAGTACTGGAAAGAAACCAAATCCGTGGTAGTAAAGGTATTTATAGACCATTCAGCATTTACTCATTTGAAGTGCATGTGGAGCTACAAGTTAAATTAACTCTTCTCGAGGCTCTATGTGCTTGCCCAGTAAACGAGCCTTAAATAGTGATGTCCTTAGACAGTTAAATGACTTTTAAAAAGATGATCTCTCTTGTACTTGTGAAAAACAGCAACAAAACACTTGTTGTGCGTTATGGAATAATTAGGGCTGGTATGGAAATTTAATCTTGAAGTGTTTGGGTGGTAGTAAGTAGAACTTATGTTTTCTGTGATAAATTTTGTGAATGTTGCTTTTACGCTGGTGGTGTAAAGATGCTCTTGGAACAGTATTTGGTGCTTTCCCACTGAAGTCTCAGTGATGCAGTTCCTAAAGATCTCTTGTTTTTTCTAATGTTACCAACCTACTGCTCTTCTCATAATAATTGCTTCTCCTTCAGCTTGGCATTTAAAAGAATGGGTATTGCCCATGCGGAGTAGGAAGTGGTGAAGAGTTAGGTGGCTATTTGTTTAATTTTTTTTTTTTTCCCCCCAAAGACCTTCTTTTGGCTTCTCTGTCATGTCTTTTAACTGGATTTTTGCACCATGAGAATGTGAATGAAAAAAAGTGTCTGTCATTCCTGGTTCGGCTGGTTGTGATTCCTCTTATAGCAGCACATGTTCCCTGTTCCATACTTAGCTCACTTACAGTTTAGGGGATGTAAAATGCAGACTGAGTGCAACACAGAGAAAAGCCCCCTTCTCTTAAAGGCTTGTCAGTGTGTAATGAAGTATTTGGGAAGTTGCTGATTGGAGTTGAGAGAACTTGAAGATTAAAAAAAATGTCTTCAGGTCCATGTAATTTTCAGAAAGTGAAGTTGAAGGCAGTAACTTTACTGCTAGATGCTTACAACTCTGAACTGAGTGCTTTCTTCCCACTTTTTTTTTCCTATAGCTAGTAATTGCTCTCAATGTTCAGTTCAATTTCCCACTTTAAAAATTCATAATTGAGAACAGACGCTCTCTGAAAAGCTAGACAGGAAATGTTACCTATGCATTTCCTAATTATCCCTTATACTCTCTGTTTCACTTGGAAAGTTTGTTTCCAGATCAACTTCAGTGGCAATATGTTAGCTGTATCATAATAAGTGTAAGATCTCAAATGGGTCTAAAATGTTTTTCAAGTTTCCTGCTATAAAGTAGTATTAGGATTTAGATGTTAGCAGTAGACATGGAGCAAACATTTGTGCTTCTTAATTGGGCACAATTCCCTGGTGTATTATCTATGATGAATAAGAAACAATCACTTTAAGAATCATAGAATTGCCCCAGATGTTTATAAGCCTGGAGAGATAAGGAAATTCAATTTCCATGGTAATATTCATCACAGGTATACTTTTTTTTTTGGTGATACACCCCACAGTGATCTCTTACTCTGCTCATCTTTCGTTGTTTTTATCCAACTTTGAAATGCATTGCTTAAAATCTGACTATGGATTTGGGGAGTAGTAATGAACAAGAAATTGACACAGCTGTTGGCACAAGCAAACTGAGAAGAACTTGGTGAGATGGTGTTTACAAGCCTCTTAGTGAGTTCAGTTGGGGTTGGGGCTTTTCTGTAACCTATGAGTTAAGGCATTTCTGGAGTTGGGATTCTCCATTTGTTTGGACATGCATTCTTGAACAAATTTGGGTTGGAAGTCTTAGAGCTTCTCAAGAGTGAAATGCTGGCACAGCATAATCATAAACACACCTTAACTCTGTAGTGATGGTGAGGAGACTGGATTGTTCTCAGGAGGCACTTTCTAGGCCTGCAGAAAAGATTTTGGGACTCAGTAAGGAAGATTCTGGTGACTGAAAATGAAGACACTGTAGCAAGCTCATGGAGATTTAGGGCATCAGCTACTGGAGGAGCTTTCAAAGAGATTGTATCCCACTTGTTTTGCACTGTGTTTGTATTAATTTCATGCTTCAGGGTTCTGCTGCTTTCTGACAGCTCCTGGATAGGAAGTTTGACCTTTGGCAGGTGCAGGTCTTGTCTTCCCATGAACCAAAGAAAAGATAGGGTAGGATATGTTGCTGTATTTGCCATATAAAAATATTCCATACTTGCAGATTTAAGGTAATATTCAAAAGCTCAGAGCACCAATATTTGATTAAGATGAATGGCTGATGCAGATAGCATTAATTTGGGCATCCTGCTGTCAGTTCTACGTAAAATAACTGAAAAAAGTTATGAGGACTCACTTTGTGTAAGGACAAAATTTTAAAGTTTGTTAACACAATTTACAGGAAAGCAGGCTCTGTCAATTATTCTTTCTGTACAAATTTTATTGATTGAGTGATTCCTTGCAGTGTATTGCAACACAGAAAAAATAGAACTGGCAGTAAAATACCTACTAAATTGTTTAAAACACACAAAACAGTTACATTGCAGAAGTTGCCATCAAGGCATTGTAACAGAATTGGGTTTTCCTTGTTGCATCTTTGTGGGGATAACTTCAAGACACAAATTCATCATTTTTCACTCATACCGAATGGCTCGAGTTGCCTGAGCTTTGAAGAAGCTTCACACTTACGCAGAGCTTAGGAGTGAGGAATGTAAGCTGTACTGCCAGACAGAGGGAAGAATTTAGTGGTCACTGCAGGGGCTGTGTTCAGCATGTCCTTGTCATGCGATGACGTAGGGAAATGGGTGTAGGAAAGTTTATTTTTGACTCTTGTATATGGCATGGCTGATTCTAGTATGAGAAATACGTTGCAAAATATCCACAAAACCTGAAATGCAAGGTGAATGTCTATGGACCTTAGCCAATAATTTGTTTTCAGCCTTTTATGAGATGTTGCAGAAGTAACTTTATTACTTTGAGTATGTTCATAGCCAGAAAATCCTGGATGCTTAATGCCTACTAAGGGAGGGAGCAATAAGGAATGAGAAATCAAAGCAAACAAATTTATTTAAAACATATGATACCTTGCACAGAGAAGATGGTTAACCTCTGGGGATAGATTGTCCATATCTAGAGATGTTTGGTCCAGCATTTAGTACTTTTTTTTGTAAGGTTAGCTTTATTCAAATGCAAGTTACTGGGTTCAGTATGTAAGAGCCTGTTGTAAAACATCAGTCCAGTCATTTATCTTATGGTCCCTTCTGGCCACAATGGTATTCATTTGTGTCTGCCTGGCTTTTCAGTTTCATGCTTGCCATCCGAATTGGGCCTTCCCCAGACCTGATGGACCACCCTCTTTCTTTCTGGTGCGAGTCTGAGGCTGAGCATCCTCCTTTTGCCCTGTGCAGGGACATTGGCAATTCTTAAAATATAGGTATTAAACCAGCATCCATCCAGGTCTTGAGCTGAGATTGCTCCAGAGAGCTGTTGAGATAGTATTAGCAAAGAGACAGTGTAAAACAACTGCGAATGTGAATGTTACAAGCTCCAGTCACTTTCCAAACCATTAATAAGCATGCCAGTCTAGTAAGTGTGGATCTCTAATGTACTTGATGTCATGCTTGTTGAACACATGGAGACCATACTTTGGGAAGTGGGTGTTGCAGAGCTTAGTAAAGCCTATCTTTGTGATTTAATTTCTCTGAAGAACATGTGGTTTCCATTTCTCAGAATGTCTTTCCTGGCTGTACAGTTAAATAGCACCATCATGTCTCAAATGCATTTGCATGCTTTCTGTGTTGAAAGAACACTTTAAAAAAAAAAAAAAGTAAATGCAACTCAAAGCAGAGAGTGAGTGGTTTTATGCAATAAAAAGAAATCTGCATGCCATAAATACTTCTCATAAATTTAATGAAGATTTAGATTTTATTACTGTTTCAGAACTTAGTAACTGTAGTCATGATTAGCAACACAAAGCCCTCTAATTTCTTCAGTTCATATGCAGCCTTCAGAAAAGTGCTTAAGGCCTCATTTGTTCTTAACTTATAGCACAAAATTATGCAGATCTGGAGTAAGCTGCTGTTTTAACTTGATGACTTTGCTTGGAAAAATGATTTGGTGTGGCTTAGGGTTTGAGAGTAAGGACTTGATCCTACCCACATTGCCTTCTGTTAAGTTGCATGACTTGAAGTTCTGACTAGAAAAAACAAACAATTTTGTTTTTTATATACAGCATAACAAAGCAATTGTTAGGAATTGGCACTAAGCAGCGTTAACCGAGTTTCCAGAATATATGCTTGCTTTCCTTTTGTACTTTAATGCCATTACAAGGTAAAGCTACAATGTGTAGTGGTGATAAAAGCAGTTAAATAGACTCATAGTAGTGATTCTCCTTTTTTTCTCTTTGCTCCCTCTGCCCTCCCCGAGCTTCATTGATGTGTGAACTGGAGGTGACCAGAACAGTTACTGCATATTCCAAACGGGATAATTTGAGTGGGTGCTTCTCCCCTTCTCCCTCAAGCATCTAGAGACCTGAGAGAGTTCCCTGGGCTCCTCGGGGCACGGGGAACAGCACAGGACATGCTCTGCCTGTTTGGCTGAAGTCGCACAATGATGGCAGGGCGATGTTAGCACTGTGTCTGAGAAAATAAATGTATTGACAAGTGTATCTGCATAACAAAGTGCGTACGGTGAATCTGAGGTGATTGCTGATGAGAGGAACCTCATCTGCCCGCAGGGCTGTGCTGAGCCCCGCGGTGCTCCCGTGCCGGGGGATGCTCACACGCCCGGGGGCTGGCACAGAGCGTTCCCTGTGCCCAGGGGCACGTGCTGCTGGCTGGGGTGACACGGCATTCCCGGGGCGCTGCTGGGCGAGCAGGTAAGCGATAGCCCTGCTGAATGTATCCCAGCTCCAGTGGCGTGCCTGGTGTGGCATTGCTGCCCCGGCTGCGAAGGGTTGGACCCCCTTCAGAAATAGAAGGAATGCCTTCACGGCTGCTGGAGTGGGGACTTGGCTCCGGTGAATCACAACGGGAGCTCGCAGTGGGGGGAGGCTTGTACGTGGTGTCTCTATTCCTGCAAGTGCAGCGTGTGGGAGGAATCGTGGATCTTGTCCAAAAAGGCTTTAGGCTGAGTGAAGCTACTGAATAAGGGGAAAGTACGGGGTCATGGTCATAAGGCTAATGCATGTGTCAAAATAAATGTCTTATTTATACATAAATATTTTTACATACAGAATTTGGGTTTGGATGGGTATTCTTTCATATTGCTTAAAGGAAAAAAAAAAACCCCTGCTGATGAAACAGAATTAAAATGTGGATATAAACTGTTCAGACTAATTTGTGGCCTTGCCTGTTCATCCGTGGTTTTGTGGGACACCTGTAGCTTGCAAAGCAATTGTAGGACAAAAGCTGCTAGTGGTATGGTAGTACTATCCTCCTGTACTTCATCCTACTTCAGAACATAGATTAGCTGGACCTAATAAGCAGAATGAACTAGAAATTTTTTGTAATGTTTACAGTCACAGCATGCAAAGGTGTCTATGTAGAAGGTGATTTTTAAATATGTGGTTTAGATGGGTAAAATAATTTAATCACTGAAATAAAATTTTTCTTGAGTTCAGGGCTTCATTATGTGCTTTAAACTATTGTACTCAAATTAATCTTTTGGGTTTTTTCCAGATAAAATTAGATTACGTATGTTTCTCTTGCTGAAATTAAGTTTTCATCTTGTTTTGGTTTTCTTTTATTTTGAGTTATTTCCATTATTTCTATTA
>QWTY01029975.1:0-24242 GCA_008033365.1 Pseudorectes ferrugineus | reverse complement strand
CACATCATCAGATCACTTCTCAGTTTTCTTTCTGACAAGTTACAGAGGCTGACCTCTAGAAGTCTCTCCCTGGAAGTGATTTTCTTCAGCTCTCAAACCATTTTTTATGTCTCTTTTCTTTACCCGCTCCAATTTTTTGATGTGCTCTTTTAAATGTGGCACCTCAGCAGGATGCAGTATTCTGGTGTCAACCTGACCAAGGACATACACAGAGATGAAATCGCCTTCTATTCCACTTCACAGTCCTGTTGCTTATGCACTGAAGGACCAAATTAGCTCATTCTGCTGCAGCAGACAAAAAAAAAATAGATCCCACATTTGAGAACCAGAAGGCCAGATAGTGGTATTAAAAAGAGAAAAATGGAGCCAACATGAAAGCGGAATTACAAACCGGGGCAGGATTAATAGCACACTGTGATACTAGCCTGAACACATTAGTTGAAATAAAATGCTGAGAAAACAGTTTCTTCCAGTTCAGAGCCGAGTGCACGGCAGTGCTGCTGTGCAGGCTCCTGTGTGGTGGGCACGCTGTGCTCCGGGCGCCGCGAAATGCCAGGGCAGCCCCGGGGAGGGTGAGTGACTCCGGGATCGCACGGCTGCGCTTGGAGACCCTGGCTAAATTGTACCCCCGGGCTCTCTGAGATGCGAGGCGAGCTCTGATCTTTTCCAGGCTCAGCCCACAGCTGGGTGTGAATAGATCTGCCCTGCAAACTGTGTGATACCATCGGGGCTCCGCATACAGGAAGGCACCCGCAACCCTTTGTGCTCTCTGTCTGCTGCATTCAAAATCTTTCGCAGGCAGGAGGGTTTGTCCTTAGTTCCCGTGCCTGGTGACACGTGCTGAATGCAGAGTCACCGTGTCATTTGCAGATATGTTTTCAGTACACATCCTCAGCATAAGCCTCATCTTTCTGTATTAGACACAGTGACCTGACCCCAATTGCTCTAAAGTCTCTGAGGGATTCCCCAAGGAATCTCAAGGGTAACAGGCCCCGTGCCAGTGGTCAAGTTTCCTGGTCTTTGAAGGCTTTCTCTGAAATAGTTCCTTAGTCTCCTTCTTCGTCATTTCTATACCTGTAAAATAGATTTAACAATCTTGGGGGCTGATAAAATGCTCAGATCCCATCCTAAGTTTTTTTGTTTGTGCTGCTGCAAACCCTGTTGCACTGCTTCTGGCCTCAGAACGAGGGTGACAAGGTGTCTCCTTCTCCCTTGCTGACCTACTGGTTTGGGGTTTTGACCCCTGGTGCTTGGGTGCTCCAGGAACCTGGACACTGAGGGCACTGTCAGTCCTGTGCTTGCTGCATGTGCTTCTTGTTGGACACATGTGGGAGGGTGTCCTTTCCCCGGGGAACGAAGCAGAGCCAGGGAGAGGAGCACTGGTGTATAGAGACAGTTGTTGGGGGATTGATGGACTGGAGAGAGACTGGTGGAGGTCACCAAGATGTCTGGTGCACCTTGAGGTACCAGGAGATGGTGAGAGAGCTGAGCTTATTCGGCCATGGGAGGAGAAGGGAAAGGAAAGGTGCAGTTTTTGCCTGCAGCTACCCTGTGGGAGGTAATACAAAATATGAATCCAGACCTTTACAGGACATATATGGTGAGAGGACGAGAGACAGCACAAGAAATTCTGTGTAGATATAATGCATCAGGTTGGCACTGTGAGTGTGGTCAAACACTGGCACAGGCTTCCCAGAGAGGTGATAGTGTGGCACAGGCTGCCCAGAGAGGTGATAGTGTCTCTGTCCTTGGAGGTGTTCAAATTCCTCATGGCCCTGATCAGCTTGCTATAACTGGACCTACTTAGAGCTGGGCTGGAACTTGATGGGTTCCAGAGGTCCCTTCTGACCTCAGTTATTCTGTCACTCTCTGACACACTTGAAGTAACCTGCAGGGCAATGACAGCAAGGAGACAATGGCCATGATCCCTTGAAATGAAGGCTATGCAGATGGCTTAGTGGCATAGGAGTAGGATAAAATTTAATCTTCACGCAGCACCACTTTTATTAAAGAAAGCAGTGTAATCCTGGCCCATGGAGCAGCATTTCACCTTGGACAAGGGCAATGCACAAAGGGGCTGAAGGAGAGCTGTGTTGGTAATGGCTCTTTGACCCAGAGGTGCCCCAGGTGCCCTACAAGCACTGCTGGGAGCTCTCATAGAGGCAGCAGCTGCACCAAGGCCCTGAAGACAGACCTGGACAGGCCTGGGAATTCCATAGCTGTGACCTCTTGGCCTGTGATCCTAATTAATGCTCAGGTCATTGGCAGTGATGAAGAGAAGACTAATGAGCATCATTTGGCCAGATGGAGGTGATGTGAGGCTGGGTGAGGTGGGAGTCACGTCACCTCACTTCAGGTCTTGGAGGCAGGGCTGGAGCCCAGCTGGCTCACTGGGCTCTCCCTTTCATCAGTGGAAGGAGGTGTGCTCCCCTTGGAGGATTCAGCTCGTCCTGAGGTGTGTGTCTAACTGGTGAGTTGATAGTGTTCATGATGGTATTTGGAGTTTCCTGTCTTTCTTTATTGGCTACAGAGTGGGAGTCTAATCTGGAGATTGGAGGGGCAATCTCCTTAGACTCGGCCAGAGGAAACAACCCATTTTGGGGTTTGATTACAGGTGTACCTTAAGACTCCACATGGCTCAACATTTCTGGGAAGGGAGCAAGTCCCTGTGAGCGCCAAGCTCAGCACTGAGGCAATATATTGCCTTCATGGGATCATGGATCAGAGTTTTATATGGCTAAAGCTAGAGAGGGAAGTCCAATTCCTGATGCCATGTGCCACTAGCCTGAACTTCTGCTCTTTCAGAGTCAATTTTTTTGTAATGGGCAGCTGAAGAGTTATGCTTCCTGTTGAAAAAAAAGTGTTCACCTTTGGTGGAAAAGCAACACCTCAGCTTAATTTGCCCTGGCCAGGCTACCAAAGGCATCCATGTGCACCATTCTCTCCCCATTCCTTCCTCCATTCCCTGATTCCAGACACCTCCCCAATGCCCCTCACGTTTCTCCTAAATGATATCCATTATTTTGTTTCCTCCTGTGCTAGCAATGCCTCCTCCCTGTCCAGGCCCAGCTACCACATTATGTACTGCAGAGACTGCCTCACAAGACATCAGAAAAGCTTTCCCTGGTGTTCAAAGAGAGAAGAGCATATTGCTATTGGATTCCTGAAAGGCAGCCTGTGTTTTGGTCAAGAAAAAACCTAATCTGGCCTATGAGTGCAGTAAGACTGAGAATAAAGCCAAGAATACTGAGCTACATCTAAAAAAGATGTGCTCTGTCAGCACAAATGTGACAGATACATTTTGTGCCTGTGGAAATCCCAAAAAAACATTTTGGAGGATACTTACAAGTGTCCAGACAAACCACTGTGCAGGAGCAGGCAGTTTCCAGGGAAGGCTCTGCATCCCTCAGGACTCGTAGCAAAGCAGCAGTGCTGGTGACCCTGGCACCCAACACACTTTCATTCATTGTAAACAGCACTGATGGAAAAGCAGATTTGAGCTTGTTCCACAGGGTGCATTAAATGAAATGTTGCTTACAGAAATTGTTCCACCATTGCAAAGCTCTCCCTGGATTTTAAACGTATGATTATGCACTTTCAGCCCTGCCTAATGTCATGAAGAATTGCAATGTTTCATCCCTTGTTCAGTATCTCACCTGTCTGTGAAAAGACAATCTTTCGTCTTTAGATCCTAGGGACGGAGCAGTGTCCTCTGCCCATGAGACTGCTCGAGGGAGGACAGATGTTAGTTCATTCAGTTCAGCTACTAGACTGACTGTCTTCACCAAGTTTTCTTATTCTCCCCCTGAATTGCTACTCAACAGCACTGCAGCCCGGGGGCTTCTGCTCCGTACTGATCTCCTGAGATGCAAGCTGCCAGCCAGCTCCATCAGTGGCATGTCCGTGGGTCTGGCAGGTGCTGAAGCCACAGGTCACACAGGACTGCAGATCGCCAGAGCCTGGGAACTGCTCTGGAAGCGGTGTCTCGAAAGCAGAGCCTAATGAAAAACCTCTCTCCTCGCTGCCATAGAAACTGAACAGACCTAACAGCTTGTTACTTCTCTCATCTCCAACAGCTCAGCACCTGAAGTGACTTGACCTATGAAGATATTTGCATTAAGTACCACACAATTGCTGAAGAAATGGGATTGAATGCAAAAAGAAAAGAGAAGGAAAATGTCCCAAAGGTCCTTTGAAAGCTGTTGGGCAAAGGCAGAGGTTTTGAGAAATTGTGGCATTTCTCTGGAATGAGAATCAAAGGAACAGAGAGGCCAAGAAAAGATTGTTGACCAAGAAGAGTTCACTATGGACATGGAAGAAACCCAGCTGGGTGGCTCCGAGCTTTGCTGTGACCCAGCAAGCTGCAGGACCAGCAGAGCTGCAGGCTTCATGGGTATGTTGCTCCTGGACAGCATTTTCCATCCCGCACCCCATTTCTTCTTCAGATAGCCATGCCAGTGTGAAGCTGCATTTCCTGGGGAGCAGTGGTTGTTGCTGGAGTCCCATCTCACAGACAGCTCTCACAATGAGATTGCTGGACTCCAACATTCACTGCAGCTCTTGCAGGATCCTGCAACAGCTGAACTTCCCCTGGGAGAGATTATGAAACAATAAGTTGTTAGTTTATATGTGTAATGTGGTAGTAAATTAGAGGAACTCTGCATTTAGTTGTGAAGCTCAAAAATCCAGATATTATCCATGCCCTGACATCTTCCCAGTGATATTTTTTGCAGGCCCACAGCACAGACTGCTCAGAGTTGATCTCTGCTCCCAACACATCTTTCTCATAACCAGGGAAGATGCTCTCATGCCTGGTGGCAAAGCTTTCAGGAATAAACCTTCCGACCATGCCCTGCTGGCACCAGACCCCACTTGCCTCTTGTCTCTTCCCACTCCACTGTGACTCTTTGCAGCAGGCACTGCTCAGGGCTCAGCCACATGTGGCCCTTTGGGGGCTGGGATGGACAACCTGTCTGTCTGGCAGCGTCCCTGAGCACTGCTGCAGCTCGGTGCACTGATGACAGCCTGCAGAGCAGCCCGGAGGCTGTGGCTGTGCTGGGCATGGGCAGGGCTCTGGGCATCCTCGTTTGGCCCTTGTAGTTTTCCTGTTTGCCCCTGCTGGGTTTGCCCTGCAATGCCCTGGGTGAGCCCAGCCAGGCAGGCATGGACTGGATGCAGAGGCTGTTTCCTGATGAAGCAATATCATTTGTTTGGCTGAAGAAGCTGCTCCACCTGCTCAGTTGGGTGCCTGCTGCCAACGCAGTGGAAACACAACACTGTGTGCGAGTCCCTTCTCTTTGCCAGAGACCACAAACCAGAGTGGGGCTGTTTTGGGTGGGACAGCCCAGGCAGGTCAGAACCATTCACAGACACAGAGTGCCTTTGAGAGAGTCACAATTTATTGTAGGTGTCATCTTTCTCCCTTGCAGGTACCACCCTGCCTGCTTGCAAGCGCGTGGTCAGAAGCAGCAAACCCCACGAGCACCTGGGCCATGTAGCCATTATCTGTGCCCCATCCCCTCCCTCAGTTCTAACACCAAACTGGGCAGCATCCTGCACTGGGTGCTGGGCACTCAGCTGTGATAGCCTGGTTCAATATCACAGCTCCTGGACCTGCTCCAGGATTTGTTGTGTGTGGTTTTTCCCACTGGTTTTGGTTTTTTATTTCTTAATTTTTAAAAATTTTGTGCTTGTTTCTTTTATGTTTATTTTATGTTTTAATTTCATGTTGAAATTGTTGGCACCCTCCCACTGGGGGCTGGGCATACATATACCTAAGCAACTCCCACATGGACTCTATTCTGAAACAAAAGGATTTAATTCTGAATAAATAAGTTTAGGACTAAAACCATTTTTGCATTACCTAATCAGCCAACTGCTCTGGAATGGTTTCTTCAAAGGTGGCTATTTCAGCCTGGTTTTCCATGAAGATAGTGGATGCATGTGCAATTTACTGAATAATGATGCTGGCACCATGAAATGGTCTCCTCTGGAACATTTGGGTTTTGCACAACAAATCATTCACAAATGTGGAGTGTCCCAAAGTAGTGTCTCCCAAGAGAATGCCTCCCAAGCACTAGGTGGTTTACCCAACCCTAAGTGGTTTTATTGTTGTTGGACAGTGTCTTGGATCAAATGTTAAGGGTTTGGGGCATGGTTTTGGCATAGCAATAGCACTTCATAAAGAGGAAACAGATGATGGTTCTTTTCCTGTGTTAGCTTTGGCATGGGTCAGTCTTTCTCACAAAAGAACCTCTTAAATTAAGCTAATGAGGTTTCAGACTAGACAGGCCCTCATGGCGTGGAGTGGAGGGGAGGAAGAAGGGGTATGCTGTTGGCTGTGCTCAGCTGTGGAAAGAAATGCACACCAAACAGCCACTCAAATCCACCGGAATTATATCCAGAATAAGGCCAAGTTGTCCCTGCCCAGGCCCAGCCATGGCATTTTCCCCAAAACTCCTGCACTGGATGATGATTTGGGAAAGGTTGTGGGCACTCTGCTGCCTTAGGGCAAAGACCCTACAGGGACTCAAAGGCAAGTGGGGAATTCCCCAGGAGGGGATGGGAGGTGACCTCTGGGCGAACGCTACCCAAACACACATCTCTGCATCTCCAGGCAAGGATCTGGCATCAACCCACTGAGGGAAAGTGCTGGGGCATCCCCTGGAAGGATTTGGAAGAATCATGGCCAGCATGGATGAGCCATGGTGGGACACTGAGGTCTAGTCCCACAGAATGCTGCCTACCCTGCTCACAATGCTAACAGGGATGTAGCTAGAGAGTATCCAACTGACAAGATATGTGAAGGAATATTCCAAATTTCTGTCCAGTGTAGGTGCATTTTGACTTGTTCCTGTGAAAACCACGGTAAGCGCTAGTGATCCTATGATTCCACATGCAATTTTTGTCTCAGAAAGCACTACTGACTGCTGCCTTCTCAGCAGCATGCTGGTCCAGAGGGTGCCAGGGGATGGGCACTGGATGGGGCTGAGGCTTCAAGTGTGTTAATTAATTTGTGGCAAATAATTTAGGGAAATGGGGGAGATAGCACCAGACAAGTGCTGGTGCCAACAAACTTTACCCATTTGTCTGCCCTACTTCACCAGCAGATCTTTTTCTCTGAGTGCCTGGGAAGGGCTGAGTTCGAGCTGCCCCATTCAAGGTGTCCCCACAGCATCGCCTGCACCTCACGCTTATTTAAAAGCGATCCAGACAGACGCCCAAAGTGCTCAAGCAAAATCCTGCAGTGTGCATAACAAAACTCAGGAGCTGCTTTGTTCTACACCCACCAGTTCTGTAGCCAAGTAAATAGCTCCGGGGCACCAGTGACTTGAACACTGCTTTTTCATGGCTGAAAAGTGATTCTATTTATTGAACATTTGTTTTACACTTGAGAGCTAAAAACTTCCTTTTCCCACCTCCTGCTGGAGACGCAGGCACCTCCAGCACGTAACCAGGAGCGAGCTGCTTCTCTGTGGGAGAAGAGCTCGATGACTCATGGAGATCCGCTCTTTGCTCAGCCTGTGGGCTGTGATGTCCATGCAGAAGCAGCTTGGTTCCTGTGGAGTAGAGTCTCTCTAAAACTGCAGAGGTCTTTGATTCGGGGCCCTGTGGCAAATGCATGAACAGAAAAGCTCGAGGACAGTGAAATAAAAATGTGTGTGGGATGGCAACAGTGGGCTGGTTCTCAGGCTTGGTGGGTGTGCCATGGCCAGGGGAGCATCACTGGCTACCTGGGTTTTGCTTCGAGGATTTGTAACGAGTCTCCAAGAGGATCCAGATCTCCCCCAGCCTCAGGGATGGGATTATAACATTTCACCCCTCCAGGGCTTGTTCTGCCAGGGACGACTCCTGCTTTCCTTCCTGGTTTACTTTCTGAGTAACTACCACGTGTGTGATACCGTGTGTGAGACATCCTGGCAGCACTGCTCAGCAGAAGCCAACCCATGCTACCATCCCCAGGAATCCTTGCCCCAGAACTTGAGGCAAGGGGCACAAACAGAAACAGGAGGCTCTGTCTGAACGTCAGGAAACACTTCTGCACTTTTTGACCAAGCACTGGCATTGATTGTCCTGAGACTTGTAGAATCTGTATTTCTGATAAGAATCAGATTGTAGATAATTGATTTAGTTACAATCCTCTACACATGAGAAGAGCCTTGATTTCTCAAGTTAGTCCAGAATATACACGGCAACAAAATATTACATTACAATATCCGCATTTCATTTAAAACCACAAAAAGTTAAACAGTTTTAAATACTGTAAGAGAAAATGAGAACAAGCTGAAGTGGAAAAAGAAATCAGAATGCAACTTGTTATACTTTCATTGCTAAAAATGTCCCAGACCATCCTGTAATATAGTCTAAGTTGAGCGTCACTTTGTTCTGAAAGCATCATGTTTCAACAACATTACTATGTTGGTGAAAAATAATTACAGCTACAGTAGTGATTTGCACAGTAAAATTTTGGATTCTTTTATACATAATTCCAAGCTGTCATTTGAGGAAATGCATGCTTAAGAGAGGACTGCAAACCAGGTGTATGTGCCAGGAAATTTCATTGTATGTACGATAGGTTACATTTTATTCATAAATAGTTTATTCACTGAAAATCATTCAGAGAACCTGAGCTGAATATGAATTTGTGTCCCAGTCAATGAGTAGTGCCAGGTAAATGAAGACTGAGAACGTTGTGTTATAGAATCATAGTATCATAGAATTGTTAAGGTTGGAAAAGACCTCTAAGCTCACAGAGTCCAGCCATTAACCCAGCACTGCCGCCTTCACCACAAAGCTGTTTCCCCAAGTGCCACAAACACACATTTTTTGAACACTTCAAAGGCTGGTTGCCCCTTGTCTATGGCTGTGAGGAGCCTCCAGCTGCCTGTGGGAGCATGGTGCGGGGCAGACTGGGGCTCTGTGTACATTTTTGCCCTTAGGACAAAGGCCTTGTCAAAAGCTGCAGAAACCTCTGGCTGAGTGGCTGTGGAGGGAGGGGATGGGGGTGTGTCATGGTCTGGTCCCATCCCTGTCTGGGCCTGTGGCTTCAAAATGCAAGATAATATCAACAACCGAAGGAAGCAGCCACCTTGGCTCACCTGGCCAGCCCAGGCTGTCAGACCCACATCTCCCTGGCAGACAGGAGACACTCATCCCATGGTGTCACGGGCTACCATCAGGCAACTGCCCGCTCTGGCAGAGCCACCACACCAGTAGCTTGGTGCCGAGAGCTGGTGTCATTTTTGATTGCTTAAGTCAGTGTTAGTGTCCTTGTAGAAGCTGGGAAGTCTCTGGCTCCGTGGCTGAAGAGTGGAGTGCACCAGGCTCCTCGTGCTGTGATGCACCTGGAATTGCTTGTGGCCACGCTGCTCTGGCACAGCTCGGGTCAGGAACATGTGTGTGACATGTCTCTGGTCCCACTGGTGTGCACGACACCTTTGGGATGAGCGGTGTGTCCTTCCCACATATTTTCATAGGAACGTGGTGAAGTACCAATGAAATGAGCTGCAGGTGTGTTTTCTATCCTGGAGATGTAAAATTGCCATGGTGATTTTCTGATTAATTGTCATAGTTAATTATTTTTCCCAGGGACCTCTTCCCTGCTGACTTTTCAGTTTGGAAGCATGGGCTGTCTCCACCAGTCTTCACCAGCACTGTATGTTACAGATGGAAACATGATGGTTGGGGTTGCTGTTTGCTGTATGATTGTTTTTAGAGTCGAACCTTCTGGGGAAGTATCCCACACACAGATTCAAGTGTGACAATGGCCAGGATGTAAATCCCGGGATGGACTTTAGGAAAGAGGAGAAAGAAAACACTTGTGACAGAAGATGGGAGCCAGCAGTACACCTTAGCCTTTGGGAAGATAACAAAATTACTGCTGAAGCCAGTAAGAGTTTCCAGTCCAAGTTTGTTTGCCACACACGGATGTGGATGACCTAACAAATTGTCTGGGTCACAGGTATTGGGAAAGAATGGCTATAAATTATTTCTGGGATAAAATTTCTTCCACTCACCCTCTTCACTGATGTTTATGTAAGAGCTGGGGCTCCTCTGATCTATTTACTGAGGAATGATTTGGAGAAAATGCATCTCTAACAAGGTTGTGCCCTTCCTTATACCTCTGTGATGCATGGCGTGTTCCTATCCCAGCTCACCACTTCATTTAGATGTGGCAGTGAGTGCTTGGAAAGGGGAACAGCGGGGCAGCCTCCCCTGTCTGGGGGGTGAGCCCACCACACTGGGGAAGGTGAGAGGCATTCACCCAATTTCTAGCAAGGGCTGCATGGACTTTTTCCAGGAAACGTTCAAACCATCCCCATCAGGACCAGGATGAGGACAGCATCTCTGCTGCCCTGTCACTCACCCTTAGGTCTGGGATCCCCCACAGGCTCAGGCACTGACATCTGCCCAACCTATCCTTCCCTGCCGACAGGCAGTAGCTACAGCGGGGGCATCTCACGGACCAAACCGAGCCCTCGCCGGGCAGCTGGACCACGCTGGAGCTCCAGCAGCCCCGGAAGACACGACGGGCTGCAGCATTTTTGTCACTCAGATCCCAAGATTCCCGGCGGAGAGGGAGGGCGGGCTCCGCCCTGCCCAGAGGCGCTGAGGGTGGGGAGCGGGGCAGCAGAGGCGCCTGCCACCATCCCCCGTGTGCCTCGGGCGGCCCTGATGCGCGGCCCCCGTGCCTCAGCCCGGCGCTCCCGGCACGGCATTCCCGGCGTTCGGCAGGGAGCAGCTGCCCTCTGCCGGCCTCCCGCCGCACCGCCGCCCGCTCCCGGGCACACTGCGCGGGTGCGCTGCTCCGCGGCCACAGGGCTCCTCGGGAGCCAGCCAGGCTGCCTTCCCTGCGCTGCCACATCCGCCCCTGGAGGTGCTCGGAATGGTGTTTCTGCCTGCCTTTCCCCAGGCTCAGTTAAAGTTAAACTGTATCCACAGGGGCTGGGGCTCCTGCATTGCATGGAGAAGTGCCTAGTGCTGGGTTTCAGATGCTTCCGTGTCCCTGGATGCTCCTTACGCTTCTGGGTTTTCTGATATGTCTATGTCATCCCCAGCCACTTCTGCTCCCGGCAGAGGAGATCTGGCTTAGTCGGATCTAAGTCCGAAGTCCCTGGAATAGAGTTTAAAAAGAGTATTTAAATCCTCGTTTTGAAAGCAAATCTCATCCTTTGTCCCAGATGAGAATTGGGGTGTGTTCAGCAGTCAGTGTTTCATTGCTGGTGAGCACCAGAGAAAGCAGAGGTGATGAATTCTTTCACACTTACCCCACATCACTGTTGGCGTTTTGGGGTCTGGAGGCTCGGTGCTGCAGAGCTACCTCAGCTGCAGGCAGGCAGCAGTGCATCCAGCCTGGGTGTGACCACGCAGGTGACAATGCTGGTGTCTCCTGTGGTCTGCACTGAAGGCAGCTGGCTGAGTTGGCAGAGCTGGTCCTGATAGCTCACATGTTGTTTGGGTGCTCCAGAACCTGTGTTTATTTACTCCCTATAGCCAGGAAGCAGAAGGACAAAGTCCCAGGTTTATCTGTTTTTTTCCTGCTAGCTCTTCCCAAGGGATTTCTCAAGGATGCTGTGAGTGGTGCTGTATCCATCCATCCCAAGGTGTGAAGACAGATGGGGAATGGAGGGGACAGCTGTGACCATAAACGGCATTTTGAAGTTGCACTGCTATTTAGCTTCACCTGACACAAGGATGCAGTGTTACCCCAGGTTTTCTGTAAAGCCTCTTTCCATGCAAATGTCAGAGAGAGGCTGGAATGAGATACCATGTGAAAAATAACTGGCTCTTTAGTGCCCAGATGGGTGTGATCTCCAGCTGTGCACAATTCCAAGCAATGGCTATACAGGGAGAGCTCCGGAAATGCAGTTTTCAGTTATCACAAATGATGAGTCAAACCAGGAAGGCCAGGCACAGGAAAAGGCAGCCCCTGCCATGGTGCCTCTGGGCTGTGGAAAGCAGAGGGGCAGAAGCACTGCTGAGCCAGGATGCACAGGGATGCCTGGGTGAGATATTCCACCACAGCATCCCATGGAGATATCAGGTCCACTATGGCATGTGGTAGCATCTCTGTGCAGGCAAATTTCTTCTACTGAACTTTGTTTTCCTTCTGTTTTCTCTCCATTGCAGTCCTGGGTGTCCCAGCCTGCTCCACTGGGTGCTGGCTGGGCAATGCCATGACATCTCCAAATTCTTGTCATCCTCAAAGGAAAGTCCCCACACCTGGTGGTGCCTGCAGAGCATCAGCAGCAGGAATAGAGGAAATGGGGGGTGTGGTCTGGGAATGCTAGCAGGGAAGAATAGAAACTATTTCTCTTGCTCTACTTGGAACAAAAAAGATGATTTAAAGTGGAACCGTCCCTCTCATGCTTTCTAATTTAATGTGATTGATGATAATTTGGTTGGACAACTACAATTCTCACAAATACTTTAGTGTCATTTTGGGGAATGGAAAAAGCATTATGTTGATTTGAGCTTCAGAATTACCAGTGGTGACTGAAGTGTACAAATAAAAATAACTCTTCCAGGACGGTTTGGGATTGGAATACTAAATGCAGCAGTGGTTGCTGCTTTCAGGGAATTGTAGATAGAGTGATTCAATGTTAACTGTTCTAAACATAACTAGCAATACAGCAGAATTTTAATTAAAAGTGCCTAGAAGTAAGTAATTATTTTAGCAATTCAAGCAGGAGCTAAAAATGAGGTTCTCACCCTTTTGTAAAGCAGGACACTGTTAAAGGATGATCTTTTCTTTCTGAAGAATTTAAGTTGTTATTCTGGGGCTGAAGTGGCAAAAAGACATGGGATTATTGTTTTGCCCAAGATGAGACAGCAATAAGCATGAAGCCTGAAAGAGAATGATGTCCCCACTCCAGCTCCTGGGCGTTGAGGCCAGGGTGTTCCAGTCTGGCAATTTTGAAAGATGCTGCAGAACCAGGATTTCCATGGCCAAGGCAGTTTTCCCTTGTTGTGTGTTAGGAGATCCCTGGCATTGGAGATCTGGGTCCCAAGGCCCAGGTCCTGTCAGAAGAGACCTCTATCAACTGCTGAAAACATGTCTTCAGGACAAAATTCTTTTGAGAAGAAAGAATTACTGGTATCTCCTGCCTGGTGAAGCTCCATCAACTCCTGACAGCCTCTGGGGCTGGTGTTTTGTGGCAGCTGGCATGGGGTCTTGCCATGACTGTGAACCACAGGTGTTTTTTGCTGGTCTGGAACCTGAGCTCATGTGTGAAGCTGAGCATCTGCTTAAAAGCATCAATGAAGGGATGTCTAAATGAGAGCTGGAGATTTTCTCCCCTCTTCAGACCTCACAGACATTCAGCCTTCTCCAGCCTAGAGTTACTCAGACTGCATGGGACAATTGTCCACCTAAACCTGGCAGCAGCTGCGCTCTGTTCCCTTGGATTTCAGAAAAAAAGTCCTCGTCCTGGAAGCTGCACTTCCCATCCCAGAGATAACTAGCTTTCTGCCTAGATGGCAACACTGCAGGAGTGTTGGAAAGGTGACCAAAGATGCTGTTATTTATGCACTTGTTACTCAAGTCTTGTTTATAAAAGCGAGTATTTGTAGGCACTTCCCACCAGCCCCTCCATAGGGAGGCACTGATACACACTGTGTGACATTTTCTGTGGGTGCCAGATTCCTCACTCAGCCGTGCTCTCGCCGTTCTGGCCCTTTGCCGGGGCTGTGGGTAACGCTGTGGATCCCACTCCATTCACAATTACCAGCACAGATGCCTGTGCCAGTGTAGCAAACTCCAGCACGGGTAGCACATGACAGCCTCAAATTGCACCGCCAGCAACAGAGGGTTCCTGCAGCTGGTGCAGGTATTGCTGCTGGAGAGGGCGGCAGTGGGCACAGGAGAGGGAGGAAGGCTTTGCTGTCATTAGCGAGGCTTGGGCCCCAGTGTTTCTTCATTTTCTAATTAGTTTGTCTGTTTTGAAGAGGACCAGAAAGCAGAGTTGGGTGAGAGATGGGAAACTGCTGGCTGGGTGAGCACATGCTCAAGTTTCACTGCTACAGCACAGTCCTGTGTGAGCCTCGGTGCTCTTGGGGGCTGTGGGAGCAGCTGAAAGGCTACCACAAATAAAAATATAAAAGTCCTTCAGGCTTACCCCTCCTCTCAGAGACTTGCGAGATGTTGCACATCCTCTGCCAGGCAGTGGGATGCAGGTCAGAGGGCTGTTCCCTCCTTCCTGTGGAATCCCCACACTGAGCCCCGAGGTCTGTGGGCTGCTCCCCATCCCTAGCAAGGGCGAGTGGCAAGTGGGGAACTGAGCCAGCCTGGGGGCAGTAACCCAGCTAGTGGGAGCATCCTTGCCCACAGGATGCCCTGAGGGAGCTTGCATCCTCAATTCCCCTGTTGCCAGGAGCCCCGAGGTGCCCTGCAGGTGGGAAGCATCCCCAGGCTGGAGGAGTCGCTGCTGCAGGACTGTGCCGGCTTCCACTCTGTCTCAGCCAGGCAAAGATCTCTGCGGACATGCTCGGCTCATCCTGCTGTGTCAGGGAAATTTTTTCAGACATTCAGCCTACATTTCTGCTTTCTTAATCTCATTCTTAATGTTCTTTGCTTAAGCCCTTGGGGCAGTAAATAGGAGGCAGTTTAGCAGGAATAGCTAAGTAGCTGTAATGAGATTTCTGCTCAGGACAGCCTTGCCTCTCCGTTCATCTGCGTCATGCCACTTCTGCTTGAGTCAGCATCCCCTGGAGATGTGCTGCTTGCTGAGGTCTTCCCCCAGGATTTATATTTAGTTCTTTCAAATCATGACCAATTAGCTTTAGGTGCCTCTCCCTCTGTTCCCGTGGCTGACTGTAGGTTCTTCAGCCCCTAGCAAAAACCGGAGACCACAGGTCCTTCCCACCTGAAGTTTGTCCATTCTCAGTTACAGCTGCTCCTCACAGTGAGGTGGTTTCCTGCAGCATTTCCAAGTGTAGGAATAGGGTCAGTGTTGTACTCCCTTTGACCTCAACTTCTCACAGACACGGGAGAGCTTTTGTAGGTCTCAGGCTTCCTTTCTGCTCTAACAACGACTCTTTCCTTTTCATTTCCAAGATTTACAAATTCCTTTAAGTGTTCTGCAGTTACTGCTTTCAATTGACTTTATTTACTTTTCACTTTTGTCCTGCCTCATTCTTTCTCGCCTTGCAATTAAGTTCTCTGAACTCCTGCCCAGTCTTTCTCCTCCTCCCTTTTCACACCTCTTTTTCCTCCCGGGAGTGAGACACTCACTGGGGTGGGCAGCAGCTGCAAAGGTCCACAGGGAATGGAAGCTGCTCTTAGCCCTAAAATGCAACCATAAACGAGGGCTAACATCCCTGTACCCCCCGTTTCACCCAGCTGATAGGAAATTTGCCTGCTGAGCCTGCTGCAAACAGCTCCCCATTATCCTGATGGTCCTCCAGTGCTGTACTCCTGCAGCCATTCTCGCCCTTGGATGCCCCCCAAAGCCCTTCTGCTGCACCCCAGGGAACAAAAAACACACCCTTGGTGAGAAGGCACCACACTGGCAGGCTATGACATAGTCCTCCTATTATTTCAGACCCTTGGAGCTGGAAAACATGGAAAAACAACAATTACACTTAATGACAGTGGGGGCACAGTGCAGGACTCCAAGCCTGGGCCAGCTCTGAAGAGGCCAAGCCACCTTCTAGCAGGCTGGGCACAAGCCACTGTGTGCCCACAGAGATGGGGATGCTGTCCCTGGCTCGGGGAGGAGATTGAAGTGGCTGCCATCAGATGGAGAGGTGCCTGTGTTGCTCAGCCACAGAGCTCAGTCCTGCTAAGCAACACCAGCAGTCAGGGCTTGAGCAGCTCGGGCACAAAGTCACCTGAAACTGCAGGGTGCTCAGCTGTGCTGCTCCAGTTGTCTGAGCTCACCTGGACCAGCCTCTCCTGCAGAGCTCACCCCAGGCAGCCACAGCTCCTGAAGGGCAGGTGGAGGTGCAGAGGAATCTGTAGCAGCAGGGAGGTTTGCTCTGTGTGTGGCAATGAATAGTAATGGGTGCGGTGTCATCCACTTCTCCTCCGGCACTGCCCGGCCTCCTGCTGACCTGCCCAGCCTGCCCTCACCTGAGCACCAAGTACCGGCTGGAGAGTGGGATGGATTTGTTGAGGAGGGCTGTCAGGGAGCTGTCTCCACACAGGATTAAGCATTTTTCATTCAACATATTCCCTGCTGTTGCAGAAGGTTTTGATGCAGCAGTGTGCCTTAGTACAGTCTAGCTTTGAATTAGTTTTTTTAACAATAAGTCTGAATTTTGTTATAAGATGCTGGAAGCTTTTTTTGGCTTGTGGTGTGCAGGGAGATGTGAACAGCTCATCCTGGGATCTCTATTGCCCGTGAGTGTACAGTCTCTGATGGATATTGTTCCTTACAGGTCCATACTTTTGCCAGTGTGTTTCAGCGTCAGCCCAGCCTCCTCCCATAAAGTTTATCACCTCTGAAAACACCCACAGCATTTGAATCAGTCTGTTTGGGAAGTAATTGATGTTATCAGATGTATGTGTCAGAAGGAATTTGTCCCTAGAGCAATTAGGTTGGTTGGTTGTCTTTCACGGGATCTCTCTTGATTTATATAAATTGCAGTAAATATAGGCTTGGCCTCCTGTTAGTCAGGCTGGGGCTGGTCCGACCGGGGTGATGAAAAGCTCCTGGGTTTAATGTCTCTGCATATTTTCTCGTAGGCGAGCTCCTGTATTTGCTGCCTGCACGTGTGCACGGATGGTCACCAGTGGCCCTCCCTGAGCCCTGCAAGCAGCAGCTGCACACTGCAACACGGAGCAAAGCAGCTTCACACCACCCCTGAGCCATCATGTTGGCACAAAATGGGCATGTTTGCTTCAAATTCCTCCTCGGAGCAGCTGTCATGAGATGCCCCTGTTTGGCTCTTCCTGTTATGTTGCAAATTGATGCTCAAATAATAAGTGATGTGAAATGATGCCCTTCCTGTGACAGCTGCGGAAGAAGTCTGTGTATCATACACAAACAGGCCCTGACCCAGGCCCCTCAGGGTTTGAGTAAGCCTGTTGATGGGCTTCAGATATAGCATGTTAAGTGCTTCCTGGGTCAAACCCTGAGGAAATGCCTGCTGGTTCTGGAAGGCAAAACAGCCATGGGATGTGCTGGGGCAACAAGCAGGGTAGAAAGCCACCCCAGAATGAGAGCATGCTCTAGCCCCTGTTCGACCGACCAGAATAGCTCCTGTGGATCTCAGGTCTAGAGACCTCCCTCTTGCAAACCCTCTGCTCTGGAGGGGGCAGGCAAGTCACATCTCCAGTCACAAAGAAAAGTAACATATTTTCTCCTCTGGGGAGTGGTTCTGGAAGAGATGAAATTGTGCCAAGCCAGATCTGTCCCTGTCTGGGAAAGCCAGTTTGCTCTCATAGACCAGACCTCAGACCTGCCCTTTCACAAGCAGCCGGGTCCACCCAAACTCTCTTGCCCTTGTGGTGCCTCCTGATGGTGACATCCATCCCTTGCCCTAGCCAGGGTAGATCTCACTTGTGGTGAGCTGAGGTTTTCAAGTCTGGTTCTGCCACCGCAGTGGTTTGGGAGAAATGTAAACCAACCAAAAAATGAAGCAGTTCTCAGGACTCAGCTGCTGAGGCTGGGACAGCTCATGGGTGTGCACTATGTCCCAGAATGACTTCCACCCCAGCAGCAATCACGGTGAGACACCTCCTGTGTCTTGAACTGCTTCCTTCCGTTGTGCCCTCCCTTGCTGCCCCTGCCCCCAGCCCACGTGGAACAACTTGCAATTCCCACTAGTGTAGGTGGGCGCATTCGCCGGGACCAGGGGCTCCCTCATGACCTGTTTGCAGCACGGAGGGGACTTTGGCGTTGTCACCCTTGTGCCCTTGCTCCTTGTCTCCCTGCACCCAGAAGTGGGCACTCACCACCAAAGCCGTGCCATCGCCACCAGCTTATACCTGGTGACACCGATCTACCCATGTGCCCTTGGCTTACCCCCCTGCACCAGAAAGTACTTCCAGTGAAACTGTCTGCTGAACATAATCACAGAGAGCTGCTGCAGCACAGCTGGCACGTGCAAATAACTTCCTAAATCAAGGTGCCGCTGTTACCCAGGGTGCAGAATTATAACTTGCCCAAAAAGAGAAATCTTGACCATTGTCAAGTAATGCCTTAGTGAACATTGCTGATGGTGGTGCTCACGTATCTTACTGCCTCTGAAGCATCCTAAAATGCCTAAGAGGTTGTATAAATACATATTCTAGACAATATTCATGCCTCACATGTTAACACAACTGTTAAGCTATGAACAGCAGGTGAGTAAAGAGAGGAAGGAAGATGCTTGATTGCTGTAGGAACTTAAAGCACAGTGGAACCAGGGAACAAACTGTTTTTTCTGGCTTTGCCCAGAGGCAATTCTCCGATCATCATATCCAGAATTCATGCGTTCCTCTGAGGTGAAGGTCCTGGGTCACGTGCTGTTTGCTCCAGGGCCAGCTAGAGACAGAAGATTCCTGGATTTCTGCTTGTTGTGACTACTACACGTGGGTATTTAGTATTTGATGCTTAATCAAACAGAAACGTGCATAAATGTAATGTAATTATAGTAATAATGATAAAACCCAAACCCAGAGGACAGAATGCAAGAAGACACCAAATTACTCTGAAATTAGTCAGACTGTCAAAAATGAGAAAAATGCTAGATGTCAGTGGAGCCTTAATTCCCACCCACCTCTGGGTGACACAGGTTGACAGGCTGTAATTGCACCCTGACACACCAGTTTGCTCACAGGGCTGGGATGAGGGTTTTCAGGAGGAGCGAGGTGGCAGGAGAGGAGAAGCAAGCCGAGCATGGCTGGCAGTGCCAGTCACCCCAGGTCCCTGCTCCATCCCGGCATCCTCTCCTGCATCAGCCGCGGGTCTGGGACCTTCATCCTCTTCACTTACCCCTTTTTGCCTTTACTATCCACCTCTGGTGTGTGGCTTGGTTGTGTGCACCCAGGAATTCCCTGCACAGGCTTTATGATGGTTAATTTCCTCACAGGTGCTTCTGCAATGGTGTCAGTGTGGCAGCAATTTGCAGCTGCTACTGACGCTGTCTCCTCTGTTCCCTTGCAGGCACAGGCAAGCCTTCCCTCTCAGTTGTGCAGTGAGGGGACTGGGGTCAGTCTGCCTGTCTCACCTGGGGTGCTCAGAGCAGGATATCTTCAGTGTGCAGAGCACATTTTGGTGCAGCTGTGCATGCCTAGCCCGCCTCAAAATCACACATCGCTCTCCCTGCTCGCTGGGTGCCTGGGAGATGGGGAAATCAGATGACCCATGGGTTGATGGGCTGGTGGCAGAAACAGAAGTATCACAAGTTCAGCAAGGGCAGATCCCCATTCTCTGGCAGGGCCATCAGCTCCTTCAGCCTGTCACTTTAGCAAGTCACTGTTCCTCTTTCCCTTCTTTCCTTCTCAACTGCATCACACAGGCAGTGACCTTTCAGGCAGGAGCCTTTCCTGTGCACAGCCCAGACATGTTCCCAGAGCACTGGCTCTTCTGTCACAGATGGGAGCAGGTATTCCAGCTGATCTCCAGCGTGTGACCATGTAATTAATTCTCCTAATCCACAGGTGAAGTGAAAGCTGCACAAGCAACTTTACATGGATGCTACTAAAGTACATCCAAGCAAGAGTGATAATATATTGCATTTATGTACTCTAGTCCAGCTATTTGTTATATCATGTACCATGCTGGTAGAAACATGTTCTGAAGGATGAAATAGTGGTTTAAAATGCTGACCTATCAGTTTTTCCGAGTACTTTGATTAGTTCTTATTTTCTGTTTGCACAGCACCATCTAAATTCAGCTTTCCCTCAGGTCTTAAACAGTAAAAACTGCAAACAAGCCCCACTTACAGGGAGACCCAACCCTTCAAAATGTTCTTCAAAAGCATGGCTGCTATGGGGGAAAGACCACAGGTGACCCTCACCATCCTGCAATGATGCTGACCTTCATCAGTACTCCTAAAGCAAGGAGAAACACTGAGGCATCTTGCCCATGCCCAGCTCTTCCGTGGTGGTGGTTTCATAGCACACCACAGCAAACCATCAATTTAGCAGGAGAATTCTCTGCTGTGTAATGCCACCTCCCAGGCTTGTGACAGGAGTCCTTCTGTGCTTTCTTGCAGGGGTATAAAAGCCACAGACAGGTCATTGGGATGTAGCTTTTTGAGAGCTAATGTGCATACTCCTGCTGAAAGACAGCACACCTTGTCTGCCAGAGCCTTAGTTAGTCCTCTTAGTGGGTGCCTGGAGACCCTGGTATGAGCCTGGGTGGAGACAGGCACTGTGTGGGTGTAAATATAGTTGGATAAATATGAAATTACTTGTACTGGGGACAGGTGTGTAGAATTTAAAGGAAACCATGTTGACATCTGCCTACCCTTGTATCAGACCCAAGGAGGCCCTGTCACTCAGGGTGCTCCAGCTTCTTCTGGTGGTGCAGCCAACATCTTCTGCAGGCCTGGCTCTGCAGTCATGGAGGAAAGGCTGCTTGGACCTTCATTCTGCCCCTAGAAACAACCCCACCCCTTTTTCTCAGAAGAAAATCTTCCCTTCTTCCCTTCTTCGAGTGTTATTGATTCTTAGCTTACGCAGGGAGCAGTTTTTGATATTCCTGCAACACCTTTTTGGCAACATTCCCTGCCCCAAGGAGAGAGGGTGGGCACAGCCATCCCCTGGTCTGACAGCAAGCAGTACCCTTAGCAGCTTCTTCAGTGCTTAACTAAGGGATCAACACCTCCTGCAAGATGCCCTCTCGCCTTAATGTGTCAACATTGACAGCTTCAGTGCAACAATGCCGTGATCCAGGATGGATTGGCATCCTCACCTGCCCAGTGTGTCCCTCCGAGTGACCCTGCACCGTGCTGACCTGACACTGACAGCAATGGACTATGGAGCCTCTCCATAAATTCAATTTTTGGATGAGTGATTAAACTAGCAGCTGTTCTCTATTTGCAGTTATTGAGACATTCCTGGGGCTGGATGGAGCCCAGCCATTAACAGTAATTGCCCACATTAGGATGACAGGGATGTTGGGGTCAGCCTGACCATCCTGCTGGCTGCAAGAAGCCCTTCCCTGGGGAGGCAGATGAGGACAGAGCTATGAGGAAGAGTGAGGCAGTGTTCCCTGCAATGGCAGCCCTTTGCCATGCAGCAAAACCCATGGTGAGGGTGTAACAGGGAGAGCTGGTGTACCCCCTCCCCACACACTTTATTTCTTGAAATGAAAAGCTTAAAAATAACTTTTGCTGCTGTGGTGGAAAGCTTTGGTAGCCTCACAGGAGCACTGCTATGCCTGGAGTGCGGTGACTTGGTGGTCCACCACTCATGGTGGATGAGACTCCTCTTGCTCAGTGGTGAAGGACACTGGGAGCCCACTTTGTCCTGCCAGGGCTTCAGTTGAAGGAAATGGACTGAATCCATTAAAACAGTGAGGTGGCAAGCCCAGAGGCAGAGCGACACAGCATCCCCGAAGCAAAGAGAGCAGCTGTCACTGCTGCTCGCTCCGCTGCTGCCATCCTGCCACGTGAAGGCAGCCGGGGCTGTTGCCAGGGCCCAGCTCCAGAGACACCCGAGCATCGCCTCCACTAAGCAGCTTTCCTTACAGCTCCCACGGCAGGATCAGCACTGCGGATGAGCTGAGGCCACCCATGCGGTGCCGGGACCGGGGTCTCCACAGCTGGCTGCAGAGCCCTCCTCAGCAGGGAGCTGTGGGCAGCTCTGGGCTTGCACAGAGCGGGGACACCAGAGCCTGGTGCCCCATACAGTCTGGCCACACGTCTCTGTTGGCTCTCTTCCTGCTGCCACAACCACGTAATCCCTTCCCAAGCGAGCCAGGAAAAATGTTGCAGTAGGTGCTTGGTGTATCACATCCTGCCTGAGCTCCATCTGGCCTGGAAATTGGAGGGGGGGAAGCTTAGTCTGCAGCTCCCTGTGCAGTGCTGAGCTGCCCAGAGACTCCATTGTTACCCCGAATGCCCTTTTTCTGACAGCACAACCAAGGGGGAACTGCTGAAACACGGGCATCTTTTATTTTCTTCTTTTATTTTTGTGTTTTTGTGGGGCGTGACTGCCTTGCACTGTGTGCTGTGCACGGCAAACAAATGGGTGTTTTCAGGGCTGCAGGGCTGAGCATTTTGGGGCTGGCTCTGCAGTGAGGTGGCTGTCTGTCCATCTGTGGAGCTGCCTGCAGCCACCTCCAGCACAGGAGGCCTTTGGCAGCACTGCTGCAGCTTAGCTGGACCTGAGGGGCTCCAGCCCAGCTCGCAGGTAATGAGGGGAGTGGAGGCCATAATGGTGGATGAGGAATCATCCTCCTGCCGTGGCTTTTGTCACTTGCCCTGCCTGGGCACACGCCTTGTGTCAGGGTGTGCAGTCCAGCACAGGGCTTGGACCCCATCCCTGCCAGCTGCTCGGGCAGCTGAGATAGCATCTGCCCCACATCCTGCAGTAAATCTGGGATGTAACAGTGCCTTGCTTGGGGCTGGGGATGGAGATTCCCTGCCTGCCTCACCCTGACCAGCGCTCACCAGGGTGTCCCCCGCACCTCCTTCCTGGCAGCAGCTCCAGTCCCAGAGCTTGAGCTGGCTTCTGCTGGCATAGCCTGAGGAGGGGACCGAGGGGCCAAGAGCAGTACCCAGGGGAGGCACCACCAAAGCCTGTCAGGGTTAGATACCCACAACCCCAGCCAGGGCAGAGGCAGTGCTGAGCCCTGGGACATGGCAGTGGTGCTGGGCCCAGTAAAACTTCCCATCTCCCAGAACCCGTGGTTTGTCCCAGCCACGTCCTGGCTCCATGCCAGGAAAGCGGGGTCATCCCAGCACCCACAGAGGTGCACACCCAGCAGCACCATAGCCATGAGCATTTTAAGGAGCAAGGGGCCCTTTTCACAAGCTGCCTTTGCAGCTTTGAGGGTGTGCATGACATGACAGACCCAGAGTTCCAATTTCTGCAGGTACTGAGCCCCACCACCCCTTTAACACAGTCCACAGCTCTGTCACCTGGTGAAATGTCACCTCCAATGGGTTATGGCTGGGGCAGTGGTGAGATGATGTGCCCTGTGTCTGCCCCTCTCAACGGAGGCACAAATTAAGCCATTTAGCAGGGACACAGTCTTCAGATCTGATAAGTGGCTAATTTTGCTTCAGGGTGGTGTGGCAGGTTGCACAGAGACAGGGATGGTGTGCTTGTCCCTTGCCTCAGCCAAACATGCAAATACTAACAACTGGGTAATCTTGGGTGCTTGGTGTAGCCCTGAGGCATTCCTTGTTTGCTTTGCAGCAGCAAACATTCGTGTCTGATAAGAAAATCTGTCTTTTGATAGTCTTCTCTTTTTTTACAGCAAGCCTTCAGCTTTTCTGAAGGGCCTTGGAAAAGCTAATCCTAACATCCGAGGTTTCACCTACCATCCACCGTGCATGTCAGTGGTGGGAACACTGGATAGTTGGGGTTGGCACATACTGTAAGTGTACTTCCACTTTTTGCCTGGCAGGAAAAAATCCCAGACCCCCGAAATACCTCTTGCCAGGGAAGGGAATAGTGTTAGATAGATGCCGAGCACTCAGAAATCATCACTCTTCCTCTAAAGGAGAAGGGCTTAAAGTTGTGCCTGGGTGATGTGAAGCGCTGCCCCACGCAGCCTCAGAGGGGGATGTGGGAGTCACTTTGTGCGGAGACATCTCATTAGTTCGATGCAAAGGCCAAGCTAATCACCAGCCTGCCACAAAACCAAGAAACCCAAATATTCACTCTGTGGTCTGTTCTGGCTTCCCTCAGGCTGCCTTGGAGCATCTGTGACACTTGCATCCCCCACTGAAACACTGATTTATTTCTGTCAGGCACCTGGAGCTGGTTCCTTGGTGTCAAGCCGACTCGTAAGTCACTGGTTAATTTGGTGTAGGACATGATGGCACAATGGTGGGGCCAGGGCGACACAACCCTGCTGAGTCTGTGTGCATGGCACAGAGCTTGCAGCACCTTCCTGCTGAGGAAGGGAGCATGCTGGAAGGGTAAAATGCATGAGAGGACAAAGAGCAGCTGAGGAAAGCAGCCTGAGACCCTTAATGATCTGTCTGTGCTCCCGGCATCTCCTGGCTCCTGGGTACCCCGTGCCGAAACAAATCCCACATGAATGCATGGTGGGCTCTCACCTCCACCTGGGGTGTAGCTGCAAAGTAAATTGGTGAGTTTAGCAGGGGGAGAGGAGGCATGCTGTGGTCTGTCC
>QWTY01029973.1:25127-37867 GCA_008033365.1 Pseudorectes ferrugineus | reverse complement strand
AAGAGACAATGGGCAGAAACTAATACACAGGAAGTTCCACCTGAACATGAGGAAGAACTTCTTTACTCTGTGGCTGACTGAGCACTGAAACAGATTGCCCAGAGAGGTTGTGGAGTCTCCCTCACTGGAGATATTTAAGAAGCCTGGACACAATCTTGTGCCATGGGCTCTAGGACAGTCCTGCTTGAGCAGGGAGGTTGGACCATAGGACCCACTGTGGCTGGTCCCTTCCAACATGACCCATCCATTCTGTGATTCTGTGACCTCCTAGCAGTCTTCCAGTACCTGAAGAGGGCCTAAAAGAAAGCAAGAGAGTGACTTTTTACAAGAGCATGTAGTGATAGAAGAGAGGATAGTGGCTTTAGACTGAAAGAGGGCAGGTTTAGATTAGACGTAAGGAAGCAGTTCACTGTGAGGGTGGTGAGGCACTGGAACAGGTTGCCCAGAGAAGTTGTGGATGCCCCATTGCTGAAGTTTCCAAGGCCAGGTTGGATGGGGCTTTGAGAAACCTTGCCTAGTAGAAGATGCGCCTGCCCATAAGAGGGGGCTGGAAGCAGATAACCTTTGCAATCCTTTCCAACCCAAACCATTCTCTCATTCTGTGATCTTGTGAATCTATGAAGCAGTAACACATAAACTAAGCATGCACAAAATCACATCTTTTTATCTTCCTCTGTTTTACTAATAAAATATACCAAGATCTGAAAATACATTTAAGATTATTTGTATATTCTGTGGCAATTTATAAAACACTTTAAAACCAGGTATGGCTTAGGAAGAACTCCAAAAGTTCCTAAATCACTGCAGTAAAAACCTGAGCTATATAGCATGGTCATCCCAAAAATGCACCTCTAAACTTCTGCCCCCATATTTCATGGAATTAAGCAAGGACAAACACAAATTCCTGTACCTGAGATGGATTAATCCCTTAGACAGACTGGGCACTGGCTACCCAGGGCACACTTCCCAAAACGGAGCTAGGGGTCCGGGCAGAAAGTGGTCTGAACATGAGCCAACAGTTAACCTTGGCAACAAGGGAGGTCAAGAATATCCTGGGCTATGTCTACAGGCTAAGATCCCACTAATAAGCTATTATTCACCTTCAGCCAGCACTTCAGGAATACACATCTTGAACAGGTAATCCAGTTTTGAATCCCCACTACCAAAAAGTAACAAATTAAGGTGATGAAAGTAAGGTTAGGTTGATTCAGCAATACTGAAATACAGGATTTCCCACAGTAATAGCAAATCCTGCATATTTATACATTCATCAGGACAAGAGATATGAAGAACCTCCCCTTACATAAAAGAACAAAGTGAGTCAGAAGGTCAGTTCACTCTTACAAAGAGAGATAATTTGGCCTTGCTGAAGATGGTTTAACAACAGAAAAGCTGGTGCAGAACTTCCAACCAAGTGTGCTTCTGAGGACAAAGGAAAGTGTACTAGGAGCACTGCAAAGTCAAGCACAGCTTAAAATGGCTTCTGAATTCCTGGCGCATAGACTATTCCTTTAGGGAAAAAAAAGGAAACAACACCAAAACCCCCCAACTGACTGGACCAAGTAGCTGTAATTACTTCAACTTTTCTGTCTCAAAAACAGTTAGCATGGCAATGAAAATACAGCAATGTTAGCAGATTTTCAAGAACAACTTTTCAAGCAACTATTTTCAAGAACAAAAAAGGCCAAATTGTTTTCTTTAAACTCAAATAACAAAAAATGCAGGATCAATTTTAAGTACATGTAAACAAACCTAATTGTCTGAATAATCCATTAGGTGGTGCTTTTAAGGAAAATTTCCTTGCTTGGAGTCTGAGCTCCCCAAACAAGAGTAGTACAGGCAGGGTAAGACAGGATCAGCCCACAGAGGAAGCTCTAGAAAAGCCTCTCTCTCACAGAGCCATCTGCCTGCCAAAGGCACAGCAGTGTTCTTCCTCACATGCACACAAAAACTAAAAAAAAATCTAAAACTTTGAAAAAAGAGGAAAATGAGTATTATATTCAAGCAGTCTCCCTTTCATCACCACATTTGTGACAAAGCTAACAAGAAGAAAGTCCACACACCTTCCACTACCCCGTCACCACACAGGCAGCGTGCCTCTCCCTTATGCTGCAGAAGGCCAAATCCTCCCAAACAAATCAGAATGGGAAAAACACATGTATGCTCTTATTCTTTCTCTCAGGAGCTCTTAAAAATTTTGCAATAGCTCAGACAGATTTCTAGAACAGTTGGCAAAAATACATAAAATCTGTTTCTTCCTTTCTACTCAGTTAGCTGTAAGTTTGATTGCATCAGCCCCACCCCTCCAAAAAAGGTGGAAACACTACATTCTTCATACTTCATCTTTCTGATTTGCAAGGGATAAATGTCTTAGCACAACTAAGGAAGAAAGAGTCTCTATAACAAGCAGAGCCTTTGATTTAAAGTTTTCTTATTTACAGTCAGCAGGAGAATCAAATAGACTGGACACTGCTAAGGGAACACAATGGGTTTGGTAACATTCCCATGTCACATACCCTGTCTTTGTACACAATAGGAAGTGGGTATACTTAGGCTCCCCAGCACAAATACAATAAAAAAAGAATACAGATATATCTGCTGTATCTTAAAACATCCTTTTCAAGTAGCTTTTTCTTCAGATATACTACTGTGCGATACTTCCATGTATTATATAACAGCAACTACTGAAATCAAAGAAATATTTACTTACTTCAAGTAGGTTTGTATGACCAATTATGTCACTATGAATAGAAATAATGCATTCAATGGGTTCTTTGTCTTTTGCTATCAATGCAGAACAACATAAAATGAAATGAAAAAAAAAGTAGTATTTCATAGGCGTCATTAAGGCTACCTTCAGAAATAACAGCAAAACAAGAAGGGGAAAGTATTTTCTTTAGGGATACATTGACAGTAGGTTAAAAAAGCCCCTCACAAATAAAATCGCCCTCTAAATTAATTACAATGCTAAACACCATAGGAAGCTAACAGCTCAATATATACAACAGATATTTTTAACATTTCTTCTCAGGCTCATTATTCTCTGTTTCACACAAACCTACAAAAGAAAAAATATCCAGTTTTCCTTTTTGTATTTTCTACCTATTTGTTTAATCTAGAAGGTCATGCTACATATCTGTATGTATGTAATTTAAAGCAAATTCAAGAGAGTCATATAGAGCAACTTAATTTACAAGCTATTTCAGTGAGAACAGAAGAAAAAAATCTTTTTTATACTACAAAAATATTTCCCCCAAATGCACCTGTCCTGTTTACACTTAATAAAAGCCAGATGTACTTCTAATACACTGATCCCTGCTCTTAATGTTAGTTTTCCCACTGCACGACCTCAACCAAGAAAGCAGCACAGCATAGTTTTATACATCATTAAAATGTTTAAACCAAATAATACACTTTTATAATTCTAGCAATTCTCACAAAACTAGGCAGAATAAATACAGAAGCATTAAGAGACCTGCACTGCAAATGAAAGATCCCTCTTAGCCTGTTAACTAATACAATAACACCTGCGTGATAAATGAATCAAATTACATTTCTTAAACAAGCCAGTCATTACCCACTAGAGCAAAAATATGCAAATTTAGTTTTAGTAAAGTTATTCTCTAAAATTTATTTTAGCTTCTAAGGTTTGTTTTAGCTAAGCATAAATCTTTATTTGAGATTAGTAATATAGAACATCAGCCATGAGCCCAATCCCACATTCACTGAAATCAGTGGGAGCTCTTATCTTTAGCATTAACCACGAGGATAAAAGGACATAAATTGTTTACTTTAGAGGCAGTGTAAAAGCACTTAACAAGTTCACTTTACAACACGCTTCTTGAGTCACATCTCTGTGTCACAGGGACTACAAAGCAAAATGGCAAGTCCCCCTTCCACAGCTGCACCATGAGTTACACCACAGCCAGTGCTTCAGTCTTGCTCCGTGCAACCCTCTGCCAACTCAAGGCAGCCCAAGCTTTGCAGCGGTATCTCTACTGTGTACATACACAGGCACTAAAATTCCTTGGCTCCATTTCGGCCATAAAGCTGCTCTAGGTGGCCACCACAGGGAAGAACCAAACAACAAGTGATTCAGAAAGCAGCTTCGCTGTGGGGCCAGCACTGCTCAGCAACCCGTTGCCCAGATGATGAGAGGAACAGGTGCTGTGGGCAGCCCAGTGACCATCAGACACAGGCAAGCTCCAGGTCAACACACAGCAGCGGGGGACTGGAACAGGCACACTGGCAACACAGCTCCAACATGGACTGATGGCACCAGGCTGGGCTGAAACAGACTTCTGGGCCCCCAGGTAACAGCATGGGCAGGACCCAGAGGAGGCTGAGGCCCATGAGTGCCCTGGAGCTCTGGCGTGGGGTTGCTAATCAAATGCTCTAACCAGTGGCATGCTCCTCAGCAATGAGCTAGAATCACTTGGCAAGCTCAGGCTATTTTTCCTAAATGTCAGCTGGCTTAATAAATAACAACTTTTGGTAAGTATTATTAGCATTTGAATTATTGCTCCCAGATTACCACACACTGGCCTGCAAAATCCTAAATTTACAAACAAAGCCATCTTCTGGCAGAAGTGGAAGAGAATGTCTCCAAGGGAGACAAGTCAGTTATCTTTTCCTAAAGGTCTAGAGATTGCAGCTGTGGAGTTTTGTTACATCATAAGCAATTAATGAATTCTTTTATTTAATCAGTACATCTTGAGACTGTTGCTGAAAGCTGCAGAGCTATCCCATCATGGTATACTGGAGAAAAAAAGACTATCTTACCCTTCTATCTTACCCACCCACATATGCTCTTTAAACCAACAGCTGCAGGGTTTGTTTGGTTTTCAATCCCACACCTCCTTCTCCGGCCAAAGTTATAGTCAGAGTACCATCATGGTGATGCGACTACTACAAATCAATGAAACAATCCTTAAAACGTCCAAATTGCCTGATAACATTCCTGCATTTTCCAGTAATGCTGCATTATGAACAGAATTAGGACTGAATTAGGAACCTGTTTGTTTTGTGGTTTCATCCTAAATAAAAAAAAAAAAAAAAAATGGCTTAAGCATAATCCTTCTCTCCCTCCCAAATAAAAACAGACCTGCTTTAACACTTGAACTTTCTATACATTTGAGACATGATATCTAACAAAGCAACCAAACACAGAACTAGGGCCCAACTTACTAAGACACTAACAGGCTATTAAGAGTCCTCAAAAAACAAATTCAGACTTCTCTATGGTGTCAGAAAAACAAAATTGTTTACTCTATGCATATATTCTACATTGAACTAACTTTCATGCCTTCTTCACAACTTTCATCTACATTGAAGCAATAAAAATATACACATAAACAGTAGTTTATCAGATTAAAGCACACAGAGGTACAGCCTGTGACCTTCTACCACTGAAAAGCTGCTTTTTAATGCTGAAAGATTTCAGTGATTCATGCAATGATTCTGCTAAATGACAAAATCTTGAGCTTAGGCCACTCAATTTGACCTCAAAGCAAACTTCTTTCTACCAATAGTTTATCTGGACATTATCCACCTAACAGGCCTATCATGCACTCAAGACCTTAATTCAAAGCTAAAAAATTTACATATAGCACATTAAACTGTATTCAGCTCTTCTACAGCTCATGTTTCTGAACCCTTCTTCAGTCTTGTAAAAAACCAAAACTCAAAATCCAAAACTCAAACACAGTGTAAGAAAAACTAAATAAAGATGAGACTCTGAACAACATTACATGTGCGTTTGTTAAGCATTTCAGTAAAATCATGTTATAGAAATGAAAATCCTTACTCAAGTCCTATCTGCCCAGTTTTCCAGCACTGGAGAACACCCTGCAGTTTTTGCAGACCTCCAAAAGTCCTGAGCCATCTCCATCCAGCATGCTTTTCCAGCTGGAGCTTACAAACCCACAAAGAGGCACTCCTCTGATGTTAACCCAAGGAAGAGGAAACCGCTTGGTAAGAGTTAAAGAGCATATTTAATTTGCAGATGGAAGAATTATCTAGCCCCAGGGATGGTGGGAACTGAACAGCAACTAAAAAATACATTAATTGTGGTTTTGTATACCACAGTGATGCTTTTCTATGCCTTTTAATTTTTGTCATTTTAAGCTTTTTCTGAAGCAAATTTACTTAAACTCTGCTAGAGAAACAATCTTTTCAGAAATGTTCTGGCAATACAAGAAACAGAAAATCCAGGTTTAGTTTTTCCTGAAGTCAGTAATGTCCTCTTCAAAGACTGTCACAGTATGCATTTTGTAAGAAGTTCTAAATATCCTTTAAACTCCTCTAAATATTTTTTAAATTATTATTTAACATCCATTTCTGAGTAAAACTGAGATATAAGTTCTCGACCATCTGAAAGAGCAAGATTCTGACAACAACCTTTCAAGAAAAAGAGCAGAGGCAAGAAAGCTTTCTAGTTCTATGTCAGAGGTTGATGACATGATGAAACAAATTCACAAAATTAATGAATTAACGAAACATAGTATAGGGAATGACACAAGCATAACAGGGGAACAAGCTCCCTTACAAAGGCCCTCTCACCCAAAGATCGTTTTAAAAGTATATTAGCATACCTCCCACTCACCTCTCAGAAAAAACGTATTAAACAGCTTGAAGCTGTCCCAAACCCCTCTGTTAAAACCAAGACATGCAATCTAAACCCATTTAAAATATTCTCAAAGTATTACTCATCAAAAATGCAGTTTCTCATTTGAGTTCTACTAGCACCATCCAGACCTACTATTTGTATCCCACACTTTTGATTATTAAAGGCAGAAGACAACTACATTTATTAAGTCTTGATAATGCACACAATGTCTACATCGACCACATTCACAAAGTCATGTTTAAAGAACATGAAATACTTAGCCATTTATGTCATTCTAGACAAAGACTAAAAAACAAGATACGGGGGTATAAAGATGTTTATTTTGAATGTTATCTCTTTTTTTTTCTGCAAAGCATATAAACAAAATAATATCCATGAAAGAAAGTTATTTTGAAAGAAAACATGAAAACTTAAGGTCAAGCAGACCTCCCCAAAAACAAAGAAAAGGAAGAAATTGGTCACTTCACAGAGCACAAGCAAAACAGCCCCAGGAAATCCATATGAAAGATTTGTTTAAAAAATATATAAACTCTGCTATAACCTTCACAAATCTCTCCAGAAGTCAAGCTAAGAGACAACATGTCTCTGGAACATAACAAACATTTCTGAAAGTTCCTTCTGTTCTCTCCATCTCTCAAAACACTGTATTTTGCTATCTTAGTAGGAATTAACATTTTAATTAGCTTTGGCCATTTGCTTACTACCAGAATAAACATAATGATGAATGTGAAGGTGAGAAGCTAAGGAAGAGCCAATGAGACAGCTAGACAGAGAACTCTGTGGGAGGCAGGAAAATGCATCATTACTAATCTCCTCATGCCCCATTTCAACTTCTGGGGGCAACTCTTGTTATTTTCAAGCCAAAAACCACACACAGCTGAGTTCATAGCCTTTTTAACCTTTCAATATAATATAAGGCTAAACATCTAAGGGAGTTTAAAAACTTTCAAGGAACTACTATAAACCCTGGAATATGACATAATCTTGTCTGCTTAATCAAGTTAATCAGATTTAAGAAGCAATAAATTTGTTAGATTCTCTCTTCACATGCCCACTCCCTTTTTTATTTTGAAGGTTCAGGAAGGCAAATGACTTCCAGGCTACACGGGATCAAGTAACCAAAAATAATCACATACGTGTAAGCTACACATTTTAACAACAGTTTCAATTTGACAGCAGCAGAAAATGCATATTCCTATGAGCAGGTACTATTTTTCTAGACCTATACATACTTTAGAGAGGGCAATCACATAAGGAGCAAGTATCAATAGCTCTTTTTCCATGAGTTTTCTTATCAAGTAGGAAAAAATATTTCCAAGAACAAAAATCCAACAATTCCTTAGGTCTCAGTGAACATCTAATGCACTGATCCATAATAAGAACTCTGTAAAAGTTGAAGTTCCAAGTTCCAGAGTCCCCAAATAGTAATCCTTTCTCCCCCAAAACTAGCTTTCTGAAGTAGTTGTATGAGCTGTCTTTTAAAGCGATTTTTCCAATGAAGGCTGAGATTTAGAACACAACGTGAGAAGGTTTTCTGACATAATTGCTTTCTTATGGTTTTCCAGGAATTGAACACTGACTTTAAATCTCTTAGAGGAAAAGCTGACTGGTTTAAGTAATTGTTTCTGAAAGCACACAAATGATATGCAGCTACTCCTCAACATCCTTTACAGCATCAAAAGTGCTCTCAAATAAACGAAAATTACACATATATATGCAATCTCTGTTTCATATTCATCCACATAATATAGTCCAGCTCCATTCAGGTGGTCTCTAAGGTTTTGGCTCTCTAGAAAGAGTTAAATATCTGAAACAGACCCTTGCCTTGTTCATATATTAGTACCATTTTCAAAGGACTGTTCAGAGAATGAAGACTAAGAACAATGCAAATTCTCCACTCCATGCTCAACTAACAAAGCATCCAATCAGTTCCCACTGAGCTCCAGTTCATTTTGTGTCCACATGTAAGTGATTAACAGTACATTGTTTGAAACTTAATTCCACATCTGTTCTTCCGTGGGACTTGGAAAACAGATGAAGTTTTCTGACAATTGTTTGCAGAGTAGATAATCGCAAGCATGTGTAATAGTATCCCAAAGTGCAAAACACCATGAGTCTATGAAGCTTTTTCTGCTGAATGTTTTTGTTGCTTTTCTAAGTAAGATAAAAAAATGAGATGCTGTCGGATGGAAATGATTAATACATGCTTAAGAAGTCGTCCTCTATAACTAAAAAGGCAAAGCAAAATCCAGACTTTCTTCCTAAAGGTCATCATTTCACATCCCAGTATTTTACCAAGACACCAAAATTCATTTTATGGCCTATCAGGTAACTTTTAAAAGTTATGTAGAAGTGGCAAATTCCTGCAGAACTACAACACACAAAATACATTGTTTTTCATGGAGCACTGTAGTAGTGAGAGAATGTTCCAGGCTATAACAGTATGACAGTCATCATCTTTCAAACAGATCACAGATTTAAGTGATACGGATGTATTTTCTTTTGATCTCTAGAAAATGCGGATAAGCACAGAAAGGAAGACTAGATAGCAACTCTTCACTATATTTGCCAATACAAGTGCAGACAGCATCAAAGCATACTGGGAAATGTTAGGCTCAAGAAAGCAGTTTTTGTATGCAAGAGGCAGTTATATTGAAGAAATCTGCCACAGTTTGCTCTGGATGCTTAATTCCACATTTGCTAGAGAAATAACAGAACAAGTTACAGAAGAAACAATCCACTGATAGCCATTAAACGTAACAAGTGCTTCCTCTAATAAGTCCTCAAGATGAAGAGCAGTAGAAACTATGAAAACACCAGTTCAAATTTGCTCTGTAATTTAGGCCACTGGCTATTACCAGATACTTCTAACTATTTTATTTATGGTCTTACAATATCACCTTGGACCTTCATCTGACCTCCACATATAACAAGCGCAAGACTTACATTATCTACATTGATTCAGAAATAATCACAGGGAGGGCTCGGGGTAGATGAAAGACACTGTTTTTTAAAAAAAAATTTTAATTAATTCTGGGATAAAAGTAAACCACTGAGATTAGCTCAATTGGTTAGAGCATGGTGCTAAAATGAAGGTTGTGCATTTAATGCCCTTATGGGCTATTCACTTAAGAGCTGGACTTGATGATCCTTGTGGGTCCCTTGCAACTCAGAATATTCTGTGATTCTGTGAACTATTAGTTAGCTATATATGAGAATGCCTCAAAGAAGGGCCAAAATTTCAGTTCAGTCACACCAAACTGATGACTCAGTCAAAGAAACCAGATACTGCTGCCAAGTGCTACCATGGTACTGAGAACTTCCAAATACTTCGTGTTTTCTTAAATTAGCACATGTCTGAGATACGGAATTACCTCACATTGGAAAAGGTTTCTTCAAACTTTTCTCCACAATCATTAACATTAAAAATATGGATGAAAACAGAAGCTCCAAAAAGAAAAAAAAAATCCCAAACAACCAAACAAAATCATAACATTTTATTTGTGAAATAAGAAGCATCATTTGTTTTAGTTCTGGTACACACACATATATGCACACACACACTCCCCAGTACTGGTGCCAGTGGAAACCAGGTTAAACCTGGGTAGTCCCATGTGGCCAGTGTGTTAAGAGTGGATGAAGCAGATGAAGAACAAGAATGAGAAACAGAGAAACTTCTTAAAATGAAAACAGAGAAAAGGTGTGGAAGAAATTGAGTTAAAATAACAGAATTCATATAATTTATGTAAAAAGAAACTATTCAGATAAGGAAAAAAAAGTCTGTCTTCTACAGAAAAGTACAGTGATAGGTTCTAAAACTATTCTGCTCAACAAAATTGCTGACACTACGTAATTAAGACATCCATTTAAAATGCATACGATAACCAATTCCATAAATCAGAAGGCCCAGAGAGGGTGCACTGCATATTATAATTATAAATTTTCATTTTCATTATGTAACTTATAGAGTATCAGAAGGGCAAGATTTATAATGCAAAGTATGTGATCAGACAGCATTGTGCTTTCAAAGAAATGTTCCTAACATATCTGAATTCAAGTCACTGCAACATTAAAAGGACAAGCAAAATGGCTTAGCTAAAGATTAAAATACAAAAAATATCCTTATTTATATAGAAAAAGTAGCCAGGTTATACAGACACAATTACCATGCCCATCAGCAAACTGTAAACAATAATGACTTTGAGTTTTATTCTATGATTTTAAGTGTCTTTATGTAAAGAATCACTGAAGGCTTTCTGAGGCAAGTGAAGATCAAAGAAGTCATTAACTGTCTGCAGAGAGTATCAGGTGAACAAACAAAATTCCCTCCTGCACATACAATCCTGCTGATGTCAGGACAGCACCAAAGCTAAGCATCCATGCTGCTGAGTTATGCACCACTCCTATGCAAGTCCACTTACTTCAGCTGTTGGGAAATGTCCCAAGGAAGGGACTTGACTCTTCTTCCATGTGCTGTGGGCACTGAAAGAGAGGTACTTCTGGTTTTTTAGCTTGAGTACTCTCTGCCAACACCATTTCCGAAAATACTACAGCATGCATATAACATATACATGCATATGTAAAAAAAACCCAACAAAAAAGAAGCACCACATCTCATATTTATACACAAAAGATTACAAGCATATCTACTTTAAAGACTGCTATAGGACTTTTCTCCATTGTGACCAAAAAGCTAAGTGAAATTCAATACACATACGAGTCCCATGGGTCTCTTCCACTTTGTCCTTCTGTAATTGTACTAAAAGCTTGTCTGCAGTCTCTCCCTCAGGCATCTGGAGTTGACACTTCTCCTATTTATCTAGCTAAAGAAAGGTCCCCTGCTTCTTCCCTGCCAATACCATGAAGAATTTAATGTATCAGCAGGGACTCGAAGCTTGAAACTTGATCCAGTATTTTCATAAAACGATTCACAGACTTGCACTGAGTTTTTTGACTTAAGAGCAAAGGGTTTCCGTACAGCAATTTGGGGCTAGATTAAACCACTCATGTTTCCATCAGTGGGGGAGGGAGGAAGAGTATCATAACATGCAGCCACCAAATTGATTTTAACATCCTGAGACAGAAAAGAAATTCCTATTAAAGTCCCTTCATACCTTCTTAAAAAATCACAGCAGCTATTTAATGACTCCTATGAACTAAGAAGGGATGAACACAAAGCAATAAAGAGCAAATTGAGGAAAGAAAATAAAATGGGAACCAAGAAAAAAGAGTTTGTTTTTACTTTACAGGAGGAAAGACAGTGGTTTGGAACTTAATTTTACTCCATACCAATACCTGGATAACAATGCAGAAAAATCAGTGGAGAATTTGAATCAAAGAAGCATTGATGTGCAAAGCTGAACCAACTCCCCTTTTTGTAACTACCCAAGATGACAGGTACCCAACACAGAAGGACATGCTATTCTATCACATATACTGAGGAACTTGTCAAATGCTCAACACCACCTTCACTTCTATTATAACAATAAGTAAACTGAGCAACAGCAAGGCTAGTTATTCTAATTTTCTTTTTTTGAGAATGGACTACTACTTCGACAAATTGCTTGCTTGTGCAAAACGGCATCTTCAGTTTCTTTGAAACTCAAAATGTCTTCCATTAACACATCAGCCAAACATCCAAGTGTACAAAACATGGAATCTACTTACATTGAAAAGCCTTATCCCAGGCTTTCTGAAACAGACCACAAATTTACATTAGGTTTTTTTCCAGTTATTTAAAGAAATAGAAAATGACAGCTCTCAAAGGTGGGGTTATTTTTGGTCACCAGAAATCAGACAGAACTGCTATTCGTCTATACAGAGTCTTAAATAATATGAAGTCTCAAAAAATACTAAACATCTTTTTAATTGCCAGGGCACTCACCATTATGATCCTAAAAGCTGTTTTCATCTTTTAAATTATGAATCAAGGTCACTAACATATCTCAGAGAGTTGGGATTCATAAATTTCATTTTTTTGATTTGAAAGGAAGGAGCAGGTTGTTATAGAGACTACTCCAGAAGCACAGCAGAAAATAAATTCATCACATGACAAAACTCTTGGTTTACATATAATGATGCATTCACAAAAATCACAGAATCACAAAATAGT
>QWTY01029973.1:0-24978 GCA_008033365.1 Pseudorectes ferrugineus | reverse complement strand
TCCTGGCACCGGCCTTTGAGATATTTATATGCATTGAGGAGATCCCCTCTCAGTCTCATCTCCCCTAGACTAAACAGGCCCAGCTCCTTGTAGGAGAGATGCTCCAGGCCCCTCAGCATCTTCATGGCCTCTACTGGAGGATGAGGATTGAGGAGGGACATCGGAAACATGAGCTGCATGTAGCAGGAAGACAGTTTTCACTAACAGAAACTATGTGTCTTTACAAGCTATGTGTCATAGGCAGGATAGTCTTCACAAACACTGAATGCCCACAAAAGACACCAATGTTAGAATAAACACTGCCAAGTTTCTGCAACTTTTCCCCATTTTCTGGAAACAAAGTTCATCCAGATAAGGCCATTCAGGATTCTGCATCCAGGTGAAGAGTTCAAGCTTCCAAAATTGCAAGTCATCTGGAGGAAATGCTACTTAAAAAAATTCAGCCATTTAACAGTATCTGTCCTTCCTTTGTCTTCTGAATACTGTATATTTGCAACATTTCAGCACTTATAGGGGGCATATAAAAAAGAGGGAGAGTGACTTTTTACACAGGCACATTGTGATAGGACAAGGTGAATGGTTTTAAACTAAAAGAGAAGAAGTTTAAATTAGATATTAGAAAGAAATTCTTTTCTGTGAAGGTGGTGAGGCACTGGAACAGCTTGCCTAGAGAGGTTGTGAATGCCCCGTTCCTGGAAGTGTTCAGGGTGAAAAGTGTCCCTGACCATTGCAGGGGGGTTGGAAATAGATGATTTTTAAAGGACCCTTCCAACCTAAACCTTTCTATGATATTCCTGTTAAAAATACTTGAGATGCTAAAAGTGGTTTTAGAGAGAGACTAGTCATAAGTACATTGATGAAAGATTATATTTAGCTCAAAATTTAACTGAACTTTAAAAAGAGCCACAGTAACTAAATACTGTTAATTTTTAGGTGTATATTCCAAGCATTTGTAACATTCCTCTCAGATATTAGTGTGAATTAATATCTCTTACATCAGGTTACATAGAGTACATGTATCGCTATCTGCAACACATGTTCTTCTAAAAGACTGTATGTGTAAAAAAGAGGGTTTCATTTTGGTTTTTTTTTTAAATTCTTATAGCCTAAACAGTTTGCTTTTAATGAAAGACAGGTAGTTTTGGATGAGATGACAACATACATTGCTATTAAGCTTGGCTCTCAAATCTTTTTGCCTAATATAATGGCTACCCACAGACTCAATCAACAGCATCTTGCTCCTGAAACAAGTATTGTTTTAATGACTAGAATCAAAGGTTAATTAAGTAACAGCTATTTCATTTTCTCTAATCATCAACATTATTGTCTTTCTAAATAACACGTAATGTTTCTGTGATCACATTACAATCAAGCTCCAAAAATATTTATATGTGGTTTTAAAAGCATAATCAGGGAAGGTTCTTCCTTATCACTTTGCATTCCTCAATCATTCCTTCTCACAATATTAAAGGTCCACCAAAGTGGACCAGAACTAAAGAACCTGTGAGGCCATGGATGTAGTTTCACCTATTGTTTAGTTATACTTGTGGAGGTTTTCATACTTTGAGTAATATTAAGATGCACATCACATTTGGTTTGTTAAAATATGTTGCCTACAATTATCAGCTAGCAAGAATGACATTCAGAGGCAGCTGCTACTATTGAACAAGGAAAATAGAAAACTTCTCTTTCTGCATCTTCAAAATCAGAAGCTCTGTGTAATTGTAAAATTATATTTATTTAAAATAATAGTTTAATGTTAGGCTACAAAAAGCAAGTTCTTCATTAAAATAAGTATTTATAATTTTCAGGTTTATCATAGCATTGCAGCCAAAATTCTTTTTATTGAATTTTAGTTCATCTAAATCTTTAATTTAACTAATTGTATTAACTACCTACCACTGAACAATTAAATTCAAGAAAACTACTACTCTGGTATGCCTTTTTTGGTCAAAGACTTTATTGCAGCACCACAGTCTGGCTGAAAGGCAAAACCCTGCTTACTGAGAATTTTCTAGAGTTTTGTTTAATGTCTGCTCACATTGAAAGGACTAAATTGCCAAGACAATAAACTGCTGAAGAGTGAACACAATGAACAGCCCAATAGGTGCTGTCTGATGATGACCCTGGAAGATATTCTGGATCTTCAGACCTGAACAGTGATCCAATAGTATGTGGACAAGACAAAGAGCTTCTTAATAGCAATGAACTGATTGGATACAGATGCAAAAATGCCTTTCAGACTGGTAAAATCTAATGTGCAGTACTAAAGAGCCCATGGCCAAACAACTCATCTCCATACCAACAGTCTGGTCACGGACAAAAATTCTATTAATTTTTCCTTTCAGCTCTTTGGAAAACATCCATTTCTTTGGGAATCTTGTCACAGCCTGATAGGCTACTCCCATTTTTCTGTCTGTATGAAAAGACAACCTTGTTCAAAAATTGTTTTGAACATTAACTTTGGACTAATATCTTTCAATTTGTGGCAGAGATTATCTAAAGTGGAAATGACATAAGGTTATTTAGCATTTAGAAAATTATTTTTAAAAAAATAGAATGGGAAGGAAAAATACAGTGGCAGTGTGAGAATGTGCTTTAATTACTCATAACGGTAAAGAGAAGCAACAATCCTTCTCCTTAATTACTCATTTTGTGAATGTCTGTATAAAACAAATGGAATGCTTTTGTCTAGATTATAAAACAAAAGTCTTTGGTATAAAACTCAGCACAAAATGATAATTATGCTTAACACTTCCAGCAGAAAAATAAAACAACTTTGCAATTTGCGCAGAAAAGTTGTGAGGCCAACCATAGGGCCAAAATAAATTTTTAATATTACTACAAAACAAACAAAAAAGCTTTTATGGTATCTGGCTATGCCATATTCATGCAGCAGTCAACTATGGCTTTTAAGCCACCATTAACATAAGTAATAAATTGTAGGAACCGATACTTAAAGCTATTGCCTGAGAGTAAGAAAACATGAAATTGCCACTAGTGTTTTTTCATACAGAAAAATACAGCTCTTGTGTAAGGAGGCTGTGTGCAGTAAAGAGATGAAAGACACTCCTCATGAGGAAGAACAAATAAACCCCTTTAGTCCCTTACAGTTCATATTGCCTATTGTATACATAAGTTGCGTAAATTACTACTACTTAAAGTAAAACATTAATTCCTAGGAAAGCAGGAAGGACACACTTCCTTCACTGAAGTGCTTTGGGTAAGTAATATGTTTACATTGTCCCAAACAGTTTTTAAATTAAATATTTCTACTGCCTTTTACAAAACAAATAAATTCCTGTATTTAGTCAAAACAATATCTGTAAATTAAGAGTATTTTCCTGGTTCAACACAATGTTAATGGCATTTCCATTTGATTCCTGTTTGAATTTCAAGGAAGGGTTTTTCTGATAAATGCATCTTTGTTATTTCTGGGTATTACACCAAAAAAAGATAAGGATTCCTGTTTGCCAGACTCTCAGCCAGGTGAGTGACAGCAACTCTATTCACATACCTAACAACCTGAAAATCCATCTAGCTGAGATGTTCTGATGTGCATACAGTTCATTTTATATGTTATGCAGTTTAACTTCACACCAAGTATTTTCATTTTCTTTCCTCCTAAATTCAGACACAAACTATACTGCAGCCACCAAAATCAATCACAACCAGCTACCACGGTGATTTCAAAAGTATACTCTGCCCTGGGAAACTAGGCTAGCAAAGTAAAGCTGGTTTAAAAACAGTAAGCTAATGCATATCCTTTCATGGACACACATACCAGGTTAAATTTGTGATACTAGGTCAGCTTGCAGCAATTTCCTGTCTCACATCCCCCCCAATACAAATACAAAAAGCAAATGTTTAAATCAAGATGAGATCCACAGAGAGGTTTGCCACTGTTCAGTGTTTAAGGCCATAAGAACTGTCTCTGCAACACAGAGGAGATCTCCACTCTGTTCTCCTTCAGCGCTAGTAACGAGATCAGGGCCAACATGCCTTTCCCCACCACATAAGAGGGCTGAGTTCCCAGCTGTGCACTGGCAGAGCTTCAGTAGGACCAGAGAGTGGCCACATGCTGACAACCAGCCAGCTCCAGCCCCTCTGGCCAGGAGCGGTGGGACAATTTGAACCACCTTGAAGCAAGGACAGAAACACACCTTCACAGCCAAGTCCCCTAATGATTTGTTTACCACACAGGTGGGGAGCAGAATACCATCTTAATAGTCCAGTAATGCTTTTTTTCCCCTTTTCCTTTGCAAAACAATAATGCAGTAATTTCTTTTCAGGAAAGGGTTACTGTTCTGGCTTCCCTTCCAAGCCATTAAAGTGTGAGATCATCAGGGGGAACAGGTTTCTTCCCCTCAGCATCCTCGCCGTGGACCATTTACTCCTCAAGGAGATGCAGAGGCTGAAACACACCTATGCAATTTCCTCCAGCATTTCAACATCTTTGTTCTCTGAGGAAAGGAAGAGACATACAGGCCTACATTTTAAAAATTTACTTTAAAAAGAATACAAACACATTCTATTTTCACAGAAATATTATAGACTATACACATATGTTGCCTGTGGTTCTCCCATACCTGAATGTACCTGGTGACCAGGTCAAGAAATTAATGTATAGCCAAGATGCCTCACATGCAAGCACTGCTTGCTTTTTCAAAGCTTTCATTCTGCTTGCAACCAGCCTCCTCCACCTGTGTTTGGCCCCTCAGCTACAATATCTCTGCTCCTTCCAACAACTGTTCTCTCTCTCTCCACTCTGGCAACTCACCCTCCATGACCCATTCCACCACAGTTTTTAAACGGCTCTTATCTTTGTTCCCTTTCCTGTGGAAACTAAAATTTCTGGAAAATTCATGCCTCCAAACAGCAGCAAAGGAAACTGGTTTTATCTTGTGTGCAATTCTTCCTTCACTCTGCCCACTGGGAGCCACTGGATTCAGCAAGTCACCTACTTGCAGACAGATGGGCCAGCTCTTCCACTCCAGTTCCCTCGCAGAATCAATACACAGAAAGGGGACGTAAAAATAGCTACAAAGATACAAAGAGCTTATAAAACCATAAGAGTTTTCTAACATAATCTTTAGATTGCACATAGACAAATTCCCCAATGCTATACAAATACTACTGATCAATTTTAAATCTTTACTTAAATGTATACAACAGCTTAACAGTTTCAAGGTTACAATAAAGAGAGGGAGGATATGTGTTGCTCTTTTTACTTTCATTACAGTTTTAATATGTGTTCAAATGTATGTTCAGAAAACAAACGGCTTTAGCTAAAGCATACATTTTCTAGAGAATTATTTTTAGCTTGCTTAACATTGAAGGAATTCACTACAAGCTCTCCACAGCATGGAACAACGTTCCCACCAGCGTCTCTGTTACAAATTAATGAAAAGCTGACTGCTCATTCTCTGCCTAAAGGCATCTACCATGCATCATAAATTTCAGTCATGGGCACTGAGGAGCAGATCAGGGTACAACCTTACCCAAATAGTCCAAAGGAAGCTCTCCACTTCACGCTTATTGCAGCAAGATGATACCTTCAGCCTTCTACACAATTAGTTCTCATGTAATCTCCTCTTTCTCTCATTACCAGACTTCTCCACAAACATCACATGTTCAGAAAAAAATTGACAGGCTCTCTGATCCTCTTTAAAGCACAGTATGCAGGACAAGTTATGTATTTTTAACAGCCAACTCCACTGCTGAAATGTCATGTTGAGTTTGAAGGAAAGAACAAGCATGAAGTATTTGCAAAATTGCATCAAAAAGACTCAGCAGTGATCTTTCCATTAAAGGCCCTGCCCTAAACAAAACCTATGAAGTATTTTAGCTGTTTACTTTGGAACAATGCCTAGAAACAAGGCTACAGAGATCCCCCCACCCAAACCACTGCTCTTTGACTGGTATTTATCAACAGCAAAGCAAGTATAAAATTATAATATGAAATCACTTGGCTACACAAAAAATAACTCAACTTCTAAAGCAACAACAAAAATGTTATATATGGCAAGTAAATTTTTAAAAGTGCTAAACAGTGCTTTAATTCAACTACTCCTGCTTATGTGTGAGTAACTTTAAGCTATTACTGGCTACTAGAGAATGACTTAATTTTGAAACAGAAAGAAAATTTAAATACTATACTACATTCAAGGCTTATAAACCTTGTCAGTCAGAATTCTCTGTTTCCAAAGAAAAGGAACATTTTACAATTTAAAACAGAGAAGAGCCAATCAATTGTAATACTCGAACACAGTGTGAATTATTAGATAATAGTACAAGCTATTTACTAAAAAACCCACCACATTTTTGCTCATCATTTATGATCACTGGGCTAAAAAGCATTAGCATATCTGCCAAAACTCATCATTTGCTTTTGACTTCTGTAACTCAAAACAACGTTGATAGATGTGTAGAGGAAAGACCCATAAAACATTTTCCCTTGGCTTTAAGTTTAGTTTTTCACAGGAGGCCACGTATTTGTCCCATCTTTTGCCTGACAACCTGGCCTATTCTGCTCTCGGGCAGTCTTTCCCCAAAGTTCTCCAAGGTACCTACACAGCTCCAGGTTTACACATTATAGACCATCACAGGGTCAGTGCAAACTTGTAACTTCTAGCCTGGAGTTGCAAACTGCACAATACACAGTATCTCTCATGCAACCTAGCAAGGATAGATTAGTCATCCACCCAATCCTTTTCATCACTAAGGCTCCTAATACAATATATGAAGAAATCGCACAAAACAAAGAGAGCTATTTCATCGAGTTTTAGAGGAGTGAAGTCTGAATTATTTTAGTTAAAATTTATGGTGTTTGTCTGCTAATGGAAAACTTGCATCTGAAATAAACCCTTATATGGCAAAGAATTCCTCAGCTATGGAAAACTAATTAAAGCAAGCAGATCCATGAGCTCTGCTACTAATGAAGCTTAGTGTTGTCAGATTTGTGCTTCACAGTTGATCAAGCTTTGAGAACTCTGCCTTTCTGTTGATGGCTGAAATCAATCAACTGAACAAAAAAAATTACATAGAGAAAGAAGCACCTACAGATCCCAGCCCAGAAACCCAAGACAATGTCTTGCATCAGCACTGCACAAATAACATGGGGAGGAAGGTCTCTGGGCTATGCATGCTCCTTACCCCCTAATACCACAGAATTATGGGGTTTCCTCCTAAGCCACAAGTGAAAAACTAAAGAGGACTCAGACACTTCACCATCACATCCCAACAGCCTCTCTCATGAACTTTCCCCCAGCACCCAACACCTCATGCTCAACACGCTCACATTCAGCAGTGCTGCGTGCCCAGCCCTTCCCACTGCTCCTGGTTCCATAACCCTCTGCACTGCACAGTGCTAATGCACAAACCATTCCTGATCAGGTAAATGCATGATTTTCTTTGGAATGAAAAGCAAGTGTTTGGGGTTTCTTTAATTCTAGAGTAATTTTGTTCCTATTTAAATGAAATTTATCTAACTCAGCCTTGCCAGCTGTTTGTCAACATGCTTTTCAAACAAAGTAAGATGTTATAATAAGACTGCCTTCATTATTCTCAAATTTTTACATAAAAATAAAGGGAGAAACCATAAAAACACAGTCATTACAAATGCTTTTGGCACCAAAAAATGCCTGTGGAAATAACTTTCATCAAAGAACAGTAGCCACTCTTAGTGACTATGTACAACACACAAAGGGAGAAACTTCAGTATTACACTACTTGTGGAAATTATCATCATTTTCAGATCTACAATCTCATTCCTCCTTATGCCATCTAACTCATAATTCATAGAATCTTAGTTAATTACAGAAATCTTCACTCAGTTTTACTGATAACAAAGTAAAAAATTTCAGTGCTTTGGCCACCAAGTGGATGGTAGTGCTTTCACAGTGTTAGATTGACTCTTTCATCAAAAGACTGTCAAACCTTCCAAGCCCAAAGTGACTGGAAGTCTTCAGCAAAGAAAAATCACCAAGGAGAAGTGTACATGAGGTTGATAGAATGACTGATGCATGGAAAAGTCAACAAGGATCCATTTCTCACAATAAAATCTAGTGGGCAGGTTACTAAAATGATAGATCTGTAGCAAATTAGGAAATGCTTTTTCTTCACAATGTACACCTGAATTATGGAATCATTGCAGCAAGATACTGGAAACACATAACGCACAAAAAAACCCCTAAATTCTTGAATGACAGACCAACTGCTAGTTATTTGAAACACAAATGCTTGGGTTCAACCTTTAGAGCCAAGGAAGCTCCTAAACCACTAATTAAGGGACCTAACCATGGGAAAGAATTACTACATATACTTCAGGCATTTCTTACATTTTTCTCCCTAAGCATGTTTACTAGCTGCCTTTGGAAAGAGTATGAAACTAAATGGACACTTGGCCTGACTGGAACATGCCTAGTTGTCTGTTCTCATGAAATGGAGGAAAATATGCCAAATACCAGATGACAGCAGACAAACCAACAGGCTCAAAATGTATGCAGACACTAGACTCTTAATTTTCTCCCAGTTTACAACCAGCATTAATCACTATTTCTGTCAACAGCATGAAATAATGTAAGACACAACAGATTTAGACAGAGTTATGTATAATTATTGTGAGAAACAAAAATTGCAAATAAGAGAAATTATTTTGCTTCTCTCATACGTGTGATTTTATTTGCTACTGGGAAACAAGCCATGATCCACAGCCAACTCTCAAACAGGAAAACAAATTAGGTACAACCATTTTTAAAAGCCAAGGCTGTATTCTACAAAGAGGTTAAATTTTGGTCCACTTTTAGAAAGCTTTTTAAATTCAGTGGAAATTAAGACTGGACGGGTGGACCTTGTATGTGAGGAACGCCCCAGCACAGCACATAAACCCCAGTATAAGGAGAAAGAAGTCATTTAGGCCAAGACTTCTGTTCCCTTCATGTATTAAACGTTGCTTTTAATCTGGTTAACTACTAAACTTCCATGAGGACCAACAGTCCCTTCAGATTTATCTGAATATTGGTAAACTAGCCAATCAAGTCCCGTTACATGGCAGTGGGGTGGATTTGGGGGTGTTTCAGGGGTTTATTTAGTGGTAGGGTTATTTACTCTATGAGAGGTAAAGCAAGAAGAATTAAGTAGAGAGGAATTTTTCAGAACTTTTTCTAAAGATGAGGTTGATGCTAAATCTGATATCTTTTCTATGGAGAAGACAACACACCAATCTAGATTTAATTTTGTCATCACCTGTTCATAAAGAAATAGGATTTTGTTCTTTTGGACAGGGTTTGCTGCCCAGATTCTATACACTGCTATGCTCAATAGCCATGAGAAACGACAATAACACTGTAGCCTGGAAAACTAGCATGACTCAGATACCTACTGCCACTGAGACTCCCTATCTCCAGTTATGTGACATGTGAGAACCTGTCCCTTCCAATAAACAAAATGAAATGAGTTATTGAGAATATGTAAAGGGATAAATCACATAGTAGACACCAGGTATCAGGCAGCTGCTACAGAAAATGGCATATCTAAGACAGTTCTTACTTTTCTATTATCCATCCAAAATCATACTGGTATCTTTTTCTGCCCTCCTCTAATGGAAGACAACATGTCCTATAAAAATTTTCACTTTTTGTGAGAGGTCTCCCACAGCTCTCATTTTTTTCTTGTGAGATTAAACATAGTCACTCCCTTCAAAATCTTCTTGCAGGTCTTAGTATTAAAGCACTTTATTACAGCTGCTGTGTGCAGTATTCTACCTGAGACCTCATCAGCGCTAAACAGAAAATAACAGCCATGTCCCTTTATATGCAGCATTCCTTATTTATGTTTCTCAGATGTGTAAACAGGTGTATTTGTCCTTCAGCTATAAACTCCAGGTTCTCAGTGGCTAGACTACTCGAAGTTTTTATTCCTCTTCCCACAAGTATGCAAAACATAGCAACTTGTGCTCACGTTTTGGAATTTCAACTCATTGCGTTTGGACTGTCTCTCCAAATTGTCAAAGCAACTGCTTTTCAACCATGCTTTTCCCCATGTGAGATCCATTTAAATTTTCCAGTTGAGGCACAAGACCCTGTGTAGTGAATTTGGGCCAACTGATAATAGGCTTGCTTTTGTTACTTACATGTCATGACTCTTTATAAGCAACAAGTGGATTCACAGGGTCTGCAGACCATAGCTTGATAATCATTTACTGTATTCTCTGTGTTCTACTAGCGAATTACCTAATAAAAATACAGAACAAAACCAGAAGATATACTGGACCCATCTGAAATGCCTTCTCAGTCATCAGTAAACCGTTAATGACACTTGGAGACCTTTTCTCAACCACTTGTGTGTTGATTTTATAATGATTTCATGTGGAGTTCCCCACTATTTTCTAAGAGTGATGTGTGAGATAGTCAAGAATATCACACACAGTCACTGCACAAAAAAATAATAAAGTCAAGATACCTCATCTATCTAACACTCATCTTCTATCTGCTAAGCTAGCTATACTACCAAGGAAGGAAATTAAAATTGCCTGACACAGTTGGCTCTTGATAAATCTATACTGATTGCTTATCAATTTTATTATTCCAGAGGTGCTTATAAAGCAACTGTTTAATAGCTTGTTTAAAAATGTGCAGGGATTAAGGTTTCATTGACCAGCTTGTAATTCCTTTCTTCTTTCAGGTTTTATTGACTGGCTTACAATTCCCTTCATGTTCCCCAGTACCTTCAATATACATATATTTATATATATTTTTTAAAAAGAAAGAAGTAGGGAGCGTAGCTTTACATTTGCCCTTACCCAGTCTTCTGAAGACTCTCTTGTTCTTTCAAAGATTCTCTGAATATTTGGACCAGAGTACCTGACAAAGAGGTAAATTATAATGTTGAGTTTTCAGTTTAGCAATCTTCCAGTTCTTATCTGAGCACAGTAAGCTATTAAAATCAGTGAAAAAAAAATATAAGTTGATCACACAAGATCATAAATAAGAGAGAGGGAAAAACGATGAGAAGTGGACCTTGGTAAGAGTGACTCCTGACCATCTAGATTTAAAAAAACAAACAAAAACAAACAAAAAACCCAAAACTACACTAGTTTGAAGCACTGATAGCCCCTCAGGCAGTGAATGTTTGTGGTTGTTTGGGTTTTTTTCTTTAAATGAAGATAGTAAAAAAGTAGTCTAAACCACTAACCTTATTGCTTATTGCAAAAGCCTGTTGGAGGGTAATAAAACAGGGTGGTTCAACAGCAGTTTAACAAAACCCTTGTGAAAAACTTACTAAACCTCTTTGGGCAGGTTTGGTAAGTGGAGATATACCCAGGTATTGCCTTCAGCTACACTGCTGGGAAAGTGCAGGAAGCTGGTGTTTCCACTGTTCTGGTCCAAGGTACTCCTTACTGCTATAGTAGGAGGGTATTGTGCCAATGGAAATCTCCTGTTGGCTCTCAGTTGCAGTCAGCAGAGTCACTTTCCTGTCAAGTTTTCCCAAAATGTGAGTGCCTAAACAGGCCTGTAGGTAAGAAATTCTCCACGAAACTGGGAGGCAGCTCTCCCTGTTAGTGACAGGAAAGACACAAGCCACTCTGACAGCCTGTCAAGACACAGGGATTGCAGCAGGAATAGCAAGAAGGCAATCTTTCTTTCTGTACCTGCCTTGAAGTAAATGGAAATGTCAAGTTACATATAAGGTAGGCTACACACTGGATTCAGCACACAACAAAGACATGACTCCACTAACATGTGCTGTTACATACCGATGTTAAAGTGACCTACTGGTACTGCCGGAAACCACCCTATCGTATGTGCACTAATTTAAATAATTTAATTATAAAAGGTCACACTAACCTAGACATATCAAAAAGGTGTTCTCTCTCTCTTCCCCTCTTTTTTTTTTTAATAGAAGAAAAATTAAAGAGAAGGAAGTTTTTTAAAGAAAGAGAAAACCAAGAGCAAGAGACACCAATAAAAAATGAGGTCCCCAGTTAACACATATAATTTCTAGCATTTATGCCCTCTGGTTCCATTCTGCAGCAGTGCTTGCTGACACTACAGATGCTGAGTTAACACACACATTGTAGCTTCAAACCTCCTTGTAGACCAAAAAGTATAATAGTAGCGTGCCTCCTTTTACCAGTATCCCATTCACCAGTAAAATATCTATGTTTATTCTTTTCACTTGATAAGCTTTGGGCCTATGATACCACTCGTGCAGAGTTTCTGCACAATTTCAGATTGTTGTGTTCAATGCATACATGGGACCTGAGCAGGTTCAAGGCCTCACTTCTTCTGTATGTTGCCAATACAGTGAAGTATCTCATCAGACAGCATATCACTAGAACAGTTAAGACTTATCCAGAACACATTTAGAACTGAAATGAATACTAACAAGCTAGAGAAAAACACAATAACATACATGGATGAAGGAGGACTGGATCAGCTAATTTCTTAACCCTTATTCCTGACAGATGTCCATGTAGTCCACGTTTCATTTACTAAATTTGTACTTTGATTTTTTTTTTTTTGGTCAATGGTGGCTATTACACCCTACCATTCAGCAAGGACTTGGCTGAAATCAACTATGTCTTTAACATGACATATGAGTCATCCAGAAACACAGCTGACAAGGATTCTCAATTCACACTGGCAAACATCAATTTAGGTAAGCAGAAATCCTTCTATTGGGATGTGGGTCAAAATTTTACTGAATAGGATCAAGGTTATAGTATTTACACTGTACTTCAATTACTGAATTGAACTAATTGGTTTTGATTTTTAAGGTTATGTATTAGCAGAAAGAAATCACTTTTCACAGAACATGGCAGTTGAAGAACTTGGATTGCACAGTCTCCTACTAGTTTAAGAAAAAGAAAGAGGTACTGAGTGGCTGACTCTGAGTGACCCTTTGTTCAGGAGCAACACACTTCCACTGATAAGACTGCTGCGTGTCCATGGAAGAGATACACATCACAGTGCCTCATCCTGGCCCATCCAGTAAGGAACTAAAGGTAACAGAGAGACGAGCTGTAACATACCTGCCTGAAGTACAGCATGAGGAAAGGCAAGCCAAATATTTAACTAAATTGTTGTCTTTCTACTGTTTTAAAAATATGCACTTTCTATTCACATGACAACAAAACATTCCAGAAAAGAAAAACTATTCCGATCCACAGCCCATTTCATGTTTTCCCCTTCTACAATACATAATTCTTCATTATGTATTTCTTTGTACAGGACTTAAACAAGCCCTTCATTTACACAGATCCTTCAGTCTAGAAGGATGGTTTACAGCTCCCAGTTTAAACAATTACAGTGGTGCATACTTGGCTATCAGATTGTCTTAGCAGACCTTAATAATTCACAAACTTACAGAGCAAACGTCACAGAAGCAAAAATACCAGTGTTTGCATTAAACAATGGCAAACTGAAGAGGACGCATCAGCACCTAGTTTTACATAACAGTGACCCAAATTAATTCTGTTGTATTTTCCCAACAGATGTCTCAAAACCAGTGGTAATTCCATCTCCTTTTTTTAATTCTAGCATCATTTATTTCAAGACAAAAACACATTTACCTGAGCTGAATAGAGATGAATGTTTTTAATAAGATTTTGTTAGACAAACCATAATCAGAACCATAAAATACATTTATTACCCAATTAACATACATTTAAGCTACATATTAAGACAAACTCATTTAATCGGAAAACTAATTAACATGTTTGTAATGACATGTTAATTCATGTCATTAGAAAACAAAACATGTATTTCTGAATTGGACACCATGCCTTCTGCACATCTCATCCAATTTAGCTTCCTTCATCACTGCTCTTTTCAGGATTCCATGTCTTTGTATTGGTTGTTTATGTGACTACACTAGAAAAGCACCATAACTTGTTTTATCTGAGGCAAAGAAAAATATATACATATATATGCATCAGATATGTTACATCCCTACAAAAATAAAGCAAAAGCTGATTGCTCCCATTCAGAAAAACAACTTAACTGCCTTCAAAAAGAAGAAAGGAATTTACTTTTCATGATTTCACAATACAGCCTGGCACCATATGTTTCATTTGGATTTTTTTTCTATTTTTGTTTTTCTTCCCTCTTGAAGGACTATAGCAAGCTCTATTATGCATGGATTCAGAAACTACGAGTCAGCCAAAAGTCGCAGATCTCTCAGGACAGACATGTCCATCTGTCATTTCACAGCAGGAGAACAATAGCAGCTTCAGTATAGACACAACAAGCTCACACAATCCTTACACAGCCAGACAGAAAATCTGCCACAGCTGATAGCTAGCTGCCTTTGAAACTCCAGACAGATGTTCCTGTGTAACATCGAGATCAATTGCTGCTTTCTTGTTTCTGTATTTTCAAATTCCTCATTTTTTTCATAGCAACCAAGACACAGTCAGTTTACTACTTGTAACCTCTGCAGAGCTTTGGGAAAATCACACTTCAGAAGCAGCAGAACCTAAGACACAGAAGCATATTCTTTAATCTGCAATTTTTCTACTCTTGGGGCCTTTTTTAAAAGTAGGTTATCCATAAAGCTTGTCAAAGACTGTGCTTGTATTGTAAAATGATTTTTCTAGAGCTTTGCTTAATAGCCTTCAATTATCTTCTCCATGAATCTGTTTAACAGCATACTGCATTTCTCTCAACTGTTGAAAAAAAAATCCACTTCGATTTTTTAAAATAATTTATTTCATATCTGTAGATCTTGAAAACAAAAGTTATAGACAAAAAAAGTTACTTGTAAAACGCTCTAATTTAATCTTTGAGTGGCTATGCAGAAAAAATTGACAAAGCATTGGTTGCAGTTTAAGCAAGAAAAAGTGTTACTGATAACATTCAGCCAATTTACATGTCTAAAAATAATCTCACTAGGCCCATCTGTTAAACTTGTGTTTCAGTACTATATGGTGGCGGTTTTTCCTGATGAGTCTCATTGGGTTTTGATTACAGCAAATTTGCAACACTGGCTCCTTCAGAGTTCCCACATTTTCCAGAAGTAAACAGATGAGTCCTTTTAAACAACAGGATAGTGCCAGTATCCTACTGTGAAGTTTGCTTCATTGAGAATGAGCTTCTAAAAAATTTGACTTCTAGTAACTGAGGGCACACTGAAAACATACACTTTGGTGTACCTTCAGAAGTCCATGCTGGAATTTAAAATTAAGCAAACCCAAAATTAAGAAAAAGATCCTCAAAAATTACGTAACTTGACAAGATGAAGGCTGACATGTTACACTGTACTAGCTCAGCAGTTTTTGTTCAAGAACAGTATCATGTGCATTTCTTCTTTAAGGACTTCACAGACAGAAAAAGGTAACAGTCCAGGAAAGGAAAGAAAAATAAAGAATCTTGGGAAGGGAAAAGAATAAAATACTCAAAAGATGAAGCTAGAAGGGATGTATATGCATATGATTGCTAGAAAGTATGCTTTATACTACATCCGAATTCCAAGGTTTCACTTCAAAAATTTAGCTGTGTCTCTCAAGTATTTCCGGAAATTTTACAGGCACTGGATGTACAGTTGTCTTCAGCAAAATCAACATGCTTTTTGAAACTATAATGCAAATTCCTTTTCCTGTAACTTTCCACAAAGATGCACTTCAGTCCCACCCAACTGGCAAAGGCAGTTAAGCATGCATCAACTCTTGCTCCCTTAAAGTTTGTTGGGTAGAAACAGTATTTAAAACTTGAATAAAGATCCCTCTAATATCAAGACAGATTATGTATGCCACAGTAGGGAAAAAAATTGCAAGGAAAACTCTTTCAGATGGGCTTTGTTTTAGTTTAGTTTTTGGATGGCAGGGGCTGTTTGCTTTCTTATCTGTATTGAAGCTTGGAATAGCCTGAGGCAATGAACAGCACAAATTAAGCAGGAGTAAGAGTGCAGCTGGAAAAGTCAAAAGGTAACATCAAATTGAATTCCTCACCATTAAGCAACGGAACAACAGTTAAACCTACCACAAAGGAAAATTAAATCTGAAATACCTGCTTTTCACTTGTATCCAAATCTTTTAATATGGTTGTCCTTTTCCTTGTACATGCCCACTTTTTGTCAAGCCGTGTTACAGTACATAACCCCTTTATTTTCCATTAAGACGTGGTTTCCTAAATAAGAGATTATTATAAGCATGCATCGATTAATTTCTCATTCTGCAAAATAGGCTATGTTCTATGTACTAAAAAATTCAAACTCCAAAATATCAGTTTCCATTTCTTAGCAAGATTAATTAAACTGACTTAGTTGATGCACAGTTATTCTGTAAAGAAAACAAAGTTTCTGGTAAACATTGGAGCTTTCCTTCTTTTCCTTACACCAGGGTCTACAGATCCATTAGAATGGGAGATATGCCTCCAGGAAACAGACTAGAGTCAGGAAGAGTCTGCTTCTCCAGGAAGCAGAGCAGAGCAGAGTGTTCCAGCCTGGACATACAGCACACTGTAAATGGGAATCCATCTCCCCTCTGCTTTTCTCACTCTACTGTGCTCCCTCAGATATTTTAGATATACCTGTAACATCTGCAGTAATAAGGACCAAGACTGAAAAATAAAAGCACACGATACTTAACTATGACTTGACAGACAACTAGATCCTTACCTGAGTTGTACAACTGTTCAGAGTTGAAAATTCCTGAAATTTTCAAACAAAAGGAAATACAATGAAGGAGGAACAGTTTTCAAATTAATACAAGAGAGTGAATGGCCATGAGAGTTATAGTGAATGGTTTCATGAAAAAGAAACAATTCTTTTTCCTACGAAAGTTCTTAAATTCAAACAAAATCTCACACCGGAGATTCAGTAAACCTCATGATACAGCAAGGCATTTTAATATAGTGTTGGGACAAATTAAGTCACAATCTATAAATTGCAGAGCTGGAATAAAATTTGTACCTTAAGGAACCATTTAATGCTGGGATCCTTGCAGAGAATACTTCTCCTGCATGTGTTAATATCATCAATATAATACCATCATACTTTTGCCCCAAAGTCTCATAAAAAGCCATTAAGGTTATGTTTCACATGTTTAACATGGTATTTAACTGCTGGACTTTACATACACCAGTACAACACTTGTTGACATCTTTCTGGAGCCTAGCTCACCAATGTACCACATCATCAAAACACTCCTTTTAAATCCACACAAACCCCGATGGAAGCCTGCTATTCACTAGGAAACTCGCTCTGCCAAGGTGCATTTGCAAAGCCTCTGGGTTTTGTTAAACAAACCCAAGAGCAAGCAGTTCTCCAGACAGAAAAGTATAAAAACAGTGTCAGGGGCACTTTCCCAGTCCTATCTTTTGTTCCATTACGGATGATCACTAAAATTTTTTTAAAATGCAGCCTTAAAACACAAAAATGCAAAAACGAAAAGAAGAACAACCCAAACAGTTCCCACTGTGTCCTCACGTACTGGCTGGCAGAATGGGATTATTACTAGTAGTTTCCAGATGCAAAGAGACTGATCACAAACTCATTGGCAGGACTCTGCTATGTACTTTCTCCCAGCTGCGAGAGCTGCTCTGCCCGCCAGCACTGTCACACAAGCACTGGTCCATCTTCCTTCATGTAAACACAAGAAGTGCATGGTCAGTTCACAAAGCAATGGGAAACTGATTCCCGTGAAACAGGGGGACTGCTCTGCAAGTCAGATATAACTGCAGCTTTCACAGCAAGTACAGATGATCCCACTGGCACATTCCTGGTATTCCTGCAGGCAGGGGCAGTGTGACACCTCAATGAGCAGCACTTAAATGAAGCAGACCCCTGAATGCCCTTTGCCTCAGAAGATCCCTTTAAACAGAAATTACTCTTTACTGCCTACAGATGCAGAAGTGCATGATCCCAACAGGAGATGAGGACCCAGAAAGGAGACATCTAGGGCAACCAGACAAGTAACTCAACCTCAACCAGTCTGTCTCTGCAATACAGAAAGTATTTTGATAGATCTCAGGACGAGTAGGCTTTGTTTCTGTGATACCACTTAACTCCTCACTGCTGACAACTGTCTACCATGTATGTTTTTCTAGGGCACTGCCTTGTACCTGGAAACATTCATCTTAGCATGGCCACTGCCACGTCTGCCAGTCACTCCTCAATCCAGAGTACTACATACAAGGGCCAGAGCACCACGTCTCTCCTCTTTGCATAAAGCACTGCTTCGATTTCCAGGAACAGACCAGTTTATTTTCCTCTTTCCAAAACTAACATTACTGCTACTGTAATCCTGGAAAACGAGATACCCAGGGGAGAATCAAACAGCAATAACAGAAGTTGTGAAAACAAAATGGCTTCCTTCCATCTGTGAAACACAACCACTGGGGAGGGAAAAGGCGGAATGCTTTGAACAGGAATCTCTGCAATAAGAGTTTATTTAGATGTGTCAGACAGACAGTGTCCTGCTGTGCTTGTCCCCAATTATCTGGAATTAGAAATAAGATGGGGAGAAGATTGCAAAGCTTTGATCTGAAGCAGAACAACGCCAGTTTCGTGGTATCAGTCATGTCATACCCTTAGAGGCAGCCAAGCCTGAGATCTGTTCCTAAAACTCTCATACATCTTATAGTCTCCTGTATCCACTGACCTCCTTTGATCCAAATGATGAGTAGCTCCTTTTGTACACAAAATTAAAGCATCTCGTAGAAGAAGGAGACCTGCCTGTAACCCCATGGCTGCAGCTTCAGGAGCAGCTGAACTAGTTTGATGTTTTTTGCCAACCAAAAAGGAACATGAGAGAGGGCTTCCCCTCCTTCCCTCCCTTCACTCTGCCCTACGCCTGGCCAGTCAGTCCCATCTCCTTCCCTCCTTTACATCAGCATGACAGACCCTAAACACACCCTAAACCTGAGTTCTTTTTCTCTTGAGTTAGTCTGGGAGAGGGGGAGACCAGGGCTGGTCAGGAGCAGAGGCAGGCTATGCCCTCTTTCAGTTCTGCAGAATCAAGATACTGGGTCACCGCCAGTACTGCCCTCCTTGAATACCATTGGAAAGGTTGCCCATCAGTGGGATTTTAGAACATCTCTAATTTGCCTGATCTGTAATACTTTTTTAACATCATTTGACTGGATTTAGGCCCACATATTATTTTTTTCTGATTACGCCAGACATCTCTGCTTTCTATTAGGACTGCAGTACTGCACAAGCACTCCACCTTGGTAATTGCTCATGTTAAAGCTTTCTGCAGTCATGGCAGAAGATAAACAGAAACTCTTTCAGATTTAGAAGGGACCTACCTAAAATGTTATTAGCTTGCTGGTTTATTTTAACTGACTGAAGGGCACAATCGTTTAACATAAACAAAACCATTTTCTTATTGAGTAATACAAACATGGTTAAGTTTGTAGCACACATTTCATTAAAATAAAATATCTGTTAATTAAGTAACAGGCCATGCTATCATTGTGAGTCCTAAATATTTTATCACACGCATATTCACAGTATTTTGTGCAGTAACCTGCAAATGTATGTACCTTACAAATGTATGCATAATTATCCATCTTCAGGGACAAATGCGCATTTCACAGTTCAGTTAGAAAATACAGCTCTTCCACGGAATAATATATCCAGTGCCTGACACTTATATTCACTTGTTTGAGAAAACTAAGTTTAAAGTACAAGATAACTGCTAATGATATACTTACCTCTCTTTGTAAGGATACTTAATGTCACAACAAAACACAAACCTTCATCTTTCACTTCCACTATGAAAGCATTTGAGATCTCCTAGAATGCTACATGTATTTTAAACAGAGGTTTAGAATTAAAAACCTAATTAAAGAGCAGGAATTTAAATGGCATAAACTTACCCCTTAGTTAACCAACAAATTTATCTGACCATATCTGAGCACACACATCTGATCACTTGGAGTGTGCCAAGCGATACAACACTTCCTTCCTGTGATTTTTAAATCTAGAGAGACAGTGATCTTAAAAAAATTTGTCCACGCACGACTGTTTTGAAAATCAGCAAAGGTTTTCAATGGTCACCTGACCAAAAAAGCAGACAAAAAAGATACCTGTCATCTGAAAAAATTATATACCATCTGAACACTCCTACTTAAAAGAGAGTGTTAAAATGATGTCAGGATAAACTCGATACCCAAGCTCCACTACTTGCAAGGGTGAATACCTGCTGAAGCTAAATTGTCTCCTAATAAAAAACATCAAGAGCTGGACATTACTGAGAAACAGCCTTTATCTAAGTGATAACAGAGTAAATTGTGACACAGGAGGAACCTCCTGTTCCAATCTAGATAAAGAAGTCTTCTTTCAGATAAGATTTCATTTGCATCTGTCTTCAGTAGCAAGAGAATTGGCAAGCTCAACTCTTACGATGGTGGAGATGTTAGAAAAAAACCCAAACAACCCAAATCAACAAAACCCACTACCCTTTAAGAGAGATTTTCCAAGCTTTCAAGAACAGCACCCAGTTATCACAAATTTAGTGCAAGTTGGTAATAGATATAGAATAGTCCTTCTAACAGATGAGCTAAAGACACAAAGATTCCTGCAATTCTAGGAGTAACAAAAATGTATGCACAGAAAAACAGGCATATTAAAGCATTCCGTCCAGCAGTGTACATGCCATGAGGAAAGCACTGGCCACAGCTTATCAAAGAACAGGTCATTGGCCCTTTGTTGACTATATCAAGCTTCCTGAAACCTGCCCGCACTGGGTCCTTCAGGAAATGATGGGATGTTTTAGTTCACTTGGTCAGAAGGCATTCGTACGTTCCTTTTATTTGACCAATACCCCAAATAAAAGGGAAAAAACAAAGAAGAAAAGGCCATTCTGTATGTCTTTAGCATAGCCCACTTCTTTGCTCCTACCCAACCAAGCAGGACTTACTGTTCCAGAAAAATGTTTGTTTTTCCTTTCTTTTCTGGATACAACCAGCCTCCTTACAAAATAAAATGAAGAAAAAAAAAATTTACCTGACTCTTCTTTCTAGCTTTCCTCTGCATGTCCAACTCCTTTTACAGGTGTTGCAGATAAAACCTGACAGGCCCATACTTTTAATTAATCCTCATGCGGCCAGTATACTATTTACCTATTACATACAGTGGCGTTTTCAGTAACTACAGGAGAAAATTGGAACAGTCTTGAAGATAGTCCGAATTTTAAAGCCATCCACAAAAGAGCTGGCTTTAAGTCAAATGAATGCACTTCCAAGACATCTGTATTTGTGTGTCTGTGCATCTGTCATTGTATCTCTAATAAGCAAAGCTCCACGGATGTTTAGTTACCAGCATTGGTAACTTACAGTATTCTCAATGTTTTGCAAAGAAAAAACAAACAAACAAACAAGAAACCCCACAACACTTCTCTGACAACGACATGAAATAAAATTAGATTAGACTTCTCTGACAACAACACGAAATAAAATTATTTCAGAAAAAAATCTGTTAAACCCAGTACTTCAGTCAATAAACATTAGCCCCTTACATCAAATATAACTTATAAATGACTAAGCTTTAACAATCCCACCCACTCTAGTAGGTCAGATAAAATCTGCTGCTTCTTAATTGGCAAAATATTTAACCAGTCTGAGTAATCACTTAAGAGAAGTTAACCTCTTGATTCCATGTGTTTAAACATTAACATTTACAGTGCTCAGAAAGTATAAGCCAGTTACTTAAAAAACCCCTATTTGCAGCTCATTTCCTTTGATCTGGAAATACATACGATAGCCACTAGCCAATAGCAACTTTACACAGAAGTAGCTTTTTTTAAGATTTACATTAATTATAACTAGGAACCTGGTGGTCTGAATTCTGTTTCTTATTCTTTATGATCCAAGAGACTAATTTAAACTAATTTTCTCAGTTAAAGTCTTTACAATCATACCTAACAAAAAAAAAAATCTCTGAAAGAAATCATCTGGTCAAACATTTGAACTCCTCTGCTGTACAAATCTCATCTTCTCAACAAGCAAAAAGCAGAGGCTTTTCTTATATTTCTTCAAGAGAGGAATACCAATTCTAGAAAGCAAAACTTAAAAAAAAAAAATCATTTCTGCAAGTCTCTTTGGAAAAAGTAACATATATTAGCACAGCTCCAAGTAAAGATTTTTAAGCAAGCACCAAAAGCAAAAGATACGCTAGAGAATAGCTGAATTTTACCTTTAATCCCAGCATGTTTAAAAAAACCAAGATTTTTTTCTTTGATCTATAATAAAAAGCAGTCAGGTAAAGCAAGCAGTACATCTTCCACTGCTTTTTACTGGAGCCATTGGTTTTCAGCTCCTTGGAGATAATCAAGCCTTGAATATGAAGAATGTATCACAGTGATAAACAAGGGATGCATCACATGACATACTTCCAAAATATACTAGCAAATAACACTTAACTCCCTTTTTCTCGTGACACTGTGAGTGGAATTTCTAACACAGCTGATAATTCAGTGTGCAAAGTTAACATAAAGTTGCTCACGCTGTAGAACTGGGAGGAAGTTGGTTTCTGAAATACACATCTAACGAGACAATGGTGCAGCAGCCAGCCTGCCCCACGGCACTGACAGCTCAGCAGTCAGCTCTTTGTTGGGCTGGAGACTTTCTTTCACTGGTGCCAAAACATGGGCATTTTTAACATGCATTTTCTTCTGTATCAGAAACCTAACACCAGCCTTCATCACCAGATGCAGGTAAAAAAATAAAGCTCTGATCAAACATGAGATGGCTGTCATGCTTCACATTCCCCAGACTCTATGAAGTTTTATATATTTTTCATACATTTAAGAAGTTACCTAAAACCAGTCATGTTCCTAAGCAGAGGGATCAGAAATGGTAAATCCCAACTCCTAACTTCAGGCACCAGCTAAAAAGTCTCACAAAATCAGGTTCTTTCAAGCATTTTCTCGTTCCTCCTGGCTCTCTTACTCTCAAAATGAGTGGGTCAGCTTCAGCAAGATGGGAAAATCCTCCAGCTCCTCTCCTTCTGACAATTCTGTGACCTGGTGGTGAGGACACAGCACTTGGAGGTTCCCCAGCCTGCAGAGAGATGGGAACACAGGTCATCCATTTTCAGTGGAAGCACCCCAACTGACAGGCAAAAGGAGGCTACGGTACTACCTCTTTAACCAGTATGCTGTGGGACTGCAGGGCAGGCACAATTCTCCTACCTACATTTCCTCAGGAGAGGATCCCATGTTGGTAGAGATGCCCAGCACCCACCAGCCCGGAGGTAGCACCACGCCAAAAGTAGGCAGGAGGTGAACAGCAACACTGTCCATGGGCTAATCCTGCAAGACTCACCACTCCCTTGGAGATCTCTGGTTCTCTCTACTGACTCTACAAACATTGTAGGCTCTAAGATCAGGTAACATGAATCAGGTGGCAAATTTTTCAGCTCTACATGATTTTCAAACACTGAGTTGCTTTGAAGCTGCACCCAGCACTTTTATGACTGAATACACTTGTATATCAATTTCTGGCAGAATTTTAAAGCACACCATTCTGAAAGTAAATTAGTGGAAGAAAAATGAGTCAAGGGAAAGATTCAGTTTCCTTTTACATGCATGACTCATTTTAATTATCATCCTGCAGGCAAATCAGTTAATTGCTAGAAAGAACTGATTATTTACTCCTTTTCTCATTAGGTAAAAGCCATTGCACACTCAGACTGAAAAATCACAACATGAACTAAAACCAGACCTTGTTTTATATTTCTAGCTTTTTTACTTCATTTTGTATTTTTACCCTATTTTCAAACTATATCTTTTGGAAACTAATGGTAAATCTATACTGCTAAGGCAAGTTTTTCTTTTTTTAACATCTGAAATTGGTTACATCAGCTAATAAAGCATTATAGTATCTATTTTTTAAACTAAGTATCCAGATGTGTCTCCAGAAGTTTATGTTTAAATCAGTGAATTACGAACATTTTATTTCACAGCATAACTCAGTACACAGGATTTTCTTCAAAGCACTTATCAGATCAAGGTTTGTTTTTATTTTACTATACTGTAAGGGATGTCAAATGAAACTAATTTTTCAGGGAATGGGAAAAAGGACAAAAATTTTAATTGCTTTTTTGGGTTGTGTGATATGCTTCAGGGGTTTTTGCAGAACAGCGGAAGTCAAGCTAGAAAGAGAAGACAAAAATCCAGTTGAGCCCTGGTAACATGGCAAGTGCTCAGCTAATGAAATCATGCCAAAACTAGCACCTGTAATTAACATACAATGGAACGACAATGATGAAAGCTCAAAAAAAGTTATCTTTCATTCTGTCTGAAGGAGTTGTGTATCGTGGCTGGGAAGGTATCTTTTTTTTTCTAAAGAAATCAAATACATATGTTGGTATTTCAGCCTGGAAATAAGACATGGCAGGTATAAATAATGCAGTCCCCTAGGTACCACAATTTATTACTGAAGAGTAATATATCTAGAAAAATTATTTGGATTTATGAACATTCTCACTTATGCCGAGAATCTTCAAGATGGCATTTTTTCAAGAACATATTATTTCATACAGGAGATGCCTCCAAAAACGCATTCAAACTTGTAAGTGGGCAGAAACCCCAGGCCACTGGTTGCTGGCAAGGTAAGCACTGGTAGGGTCCATCTGACCAGCTAGATGTGGCAATAACTGCATTGATGTGTAGGTGACTGCACTGCAGGAGGGACTATCCCACAAGCTAACAAGGGTAGAAAGTAAAGCTGGGTAGAAAGCACAGGTGACCCTGTCTGACATGACAGCAGTGTTGTCATTTCAACCAATTTCAAAAACTTTTTTCTTTTTTTTTATCAGGACTTTTTGCACTTCAAAGTGCAACCCCTCAAGGGACAGTGTTCACAAGTACAGATTAGCCAAAATCAGACACATGAAAGCCATTGGTTTCTGGCCTCTATGCAAATACACGCAGCTAGAAACATAGCTAATCTTCTGATCAACAAGTGAAATGGCTCCTGCACCTGGGTCAGAGCAACCCTGGTATCAACACAGGCTGGGGGATGGACAGAT
>QWTY01029967.1:0-14193 GCA_008033365.1 Pseudorectes ferrugineus | reverse complement strand
AAATTTTAGGCACAGAAAAGCTCACGGACAGAATTACGAAAAGGTGGAGAAATAGAAAAGGGCAGTTAATGTTGGAAAATGAAAAACGTAGTTGTATGGCACAGTGCCAGTGTTCTCCAACAGAGATTACATGCAGATTAGTTGAAACCTCTAAGAAAACTAAAGCACATTAGATAAAAATTCAGCACCGATTACGACAGAAACTTGTTTGACTTTTGGGGGTTTTTTTTAATCTCTTGCTTATAACAATACCGCTGCAGTGTTGCACGATATAAATAGTCAAAAGCCCTCAAAACCTGAATACAGTAATAGCTAAATTGCTGCCAGTTTTACATGGTTTTCTAAAATTCCCTCCAGCAGAAGGAACTAACAATTGACTTAGGAAGTTATGAAGGAATTCAAATGTAGAATCTATTTTCCTGTAGGTCAACCCACTACTGCACTGTATAATGAATGTAAACATGAGATGATATCATTTCATCTCTGCTCTTCACCTTTCCAACGACCTTTCAGAGAAAACATCCTGGAGCCTGAATTTTATTTAACATGGAAGTCATACAGGCTGGATAATATGACGTTCCTACCTATGAGCAAAACATCTTTAACGCATTTATTTCTCCTAAAATAAAAATGTTACACAGATATCTCTGTATCAGAGCTAGAGTTGACACACAGACCAGTCACCAGTCAAACGCAGTTTTGTGTACAGTAGAAGAAACAAAACATTTACAGCTCTTTGTTTGAAGAATTAACAAAGTCAAAATCAAACCTTTCTCGAGTGAAACTCCATTTTGGATGTTATCCACTGCCTTGTATTGAGAGCATAATCAAGGAAAACCACTTTCTTATTACATCTCTCTTGTTTCAAAGAAGGACAAAAAAGCAGATGGCATCAAAATGGAGCTCAAAGATGGTATATTTAGATTTGATACAACAGACATATGGAAACCATTATATAAAGAAGGGAATTGTTGCATAAAATGTTCAGGTGAGATGCAACTTAATGAAAGACAAGAATCTTGGGAGCAGCATAAAAAAGGATAGAGACTAAAGAAGAAGCTTCATTCTAACCCAAATCTGATCTAATGACAGGACGTAGCCAAAAAGGCCAGTCCTGCTGTGTGAAACCCTCAGGCTTCCTTGCATGAGGATCTACCAATTCTGCAACTGTAGGGTGAGCTGGGAGAGAGGAGGACAAGGGGGTGTTGGACATTTTTTGAGCATGACAGATTGACTCAGCTCTCTGGCTATGACTGATACATAGAAGTAACAGAAATGAGCCGGTATCCCCTTCTGCCACGCCTCAACCTTTTCACAGCTCCCACCTCCTGAATAAGCCTGGGGTACGCCACCCATCTGTCCCTGGCTCCAAGATACTGAGGCCACGATGAACCTTTCAGCGTGGCAAAGACAACAGCTGACTATGGGCTTCAGGCTACAATCCATCCTTCAGCACAGGTGTCCATCTGGATCCTCTTCAAGAGGCAAATTAGTAGAGGTAGTATTGAAACTTGGAGCAAATTTACTTCCTTTGAAACCTCCACCTTTGCCAAATTTGGACAATATGACTCAAAAGTTATCAGGATAAACTTCACAATAACATAATTCACATTTTCTCAAGAAACAGATGAAAAATAATATACAGCTAGATTGCACAGAAATAATCTTTGTACAGGGTGATTAAAAATTTGAAACACCAGTATGACTAAATGTTAGCAAAAGCACATAGTAAGACTAAGTATCCCATCTGGGTAAGTATAGGTTGGGAGGGGAAATCACAAAAATCTATGAAAGATGACTGTGCTTTTTATGACAAAGTGAATAAAATTGATTTTATACAGTACAACTTCTAAATCATATAAAGTATTTCCCCCAAAGCTCTGGAACAGGATTAGTAGTTTCCTCAAATTCAGTCTGTATGCAAAAATCTAAACAAGTAATTTAAATACAAGAGTAGGGGATTCTGCAGGGCTGGGGTCAACCAACAGAGGCAGCTTTTCTCTTTCTGGTATTCATAGCACTTTAGAAGAAACACAGAGAAGGTGTATCCTCAGCACATTTTAGGATTCACCGTATATTTGACAGCAAAATAACAATACCAATACCTATACCAAAAAATGGCACAACATGCTGTTAAATGAAAACGTAATACCAGCAAGCAAAGCTTTTGTACCAGTTATTTCCAGTAGACTTAGAAAATGCAATTGTAAACGTTTTCTTACTTCAAAATATTTTTTAAATGCCAAATGCCTATAGTAAATGTTGTGTTACAATCATCAGTCACTATCAGTGGACTGACTACACAATAAATGGTTTTGAAAACCTTTTTATCATGCTATCTTACAATATAACCTATTGCAATAGTTTCTTATGTTCTTATATTTCTTCCTTGTTCCAATAGAACAAGAGTCTAGTACCACATTAATTTATTCTCTATACAAATTTGATCTTCTCCCATTTATAAAAAGAATGTGAATTAGGCCCAATTGTGGATGTAGATGGGGACCTACTCAAGTACTGAAGTTATACAACAATGAATTTTAAAGCACAATCTAACTTATCAATTGTATTTCTAAAAAGCCCTCACACCCTTAAAGAGGAAGAAATATCATCTTTGAAGAAAAAGTTTCAGGTGTCACCTAGTTGAATCTTTATGTTGCTTCAATGTTACTACTGAGGTTCTGACTTGTTCAACTAACTGCTCAGGCAGCCCTGGTTTAATTTGGAAGCACTCAAAATCTTCTCTCTCAGAAAAGCCTCCAGCAACTCGGCATCACATCTTCTCATCACTGTGCAAAAGCATTGCTTTATCAAAACCACGATAAATTTAAAGGCAGTATACAAATAGCAGAGTCTACAACTGTTGTGATAGCACTGAAGAAAATGTTACAATCTTAATGCTTCAACAAAAATGTTTTAATTAGAATGTTTCACTGAGGCAATTGCTATTTTACTTTTTACCATAGATTTTGATTATCATTAAAAACAACACAACTAATTAAAATAAAAGCTTAAGTAACAATCACAGTTTCATTAGGAGGTATTTCACCAGAAAGTGAATGTTTATTAGTAAATTCTCTGTCCAGTGAATTAAAAGGCATCCGTGGCCTTACTGAATATAAAAACCACGGGAAAAGAAATCAGCAGGTATTGCAAAGTTACCAGATAGCCTACTAAAACTCTCCAAATACTGAGATTCTACAGCACTGCAAGAAAAACCTACCTTACCCCTGAAGTAATTGACACTTCTTAGTGATGAGGACTACACCACCTCATCCAGTTTTACTTCATGTTGTCCAGTATGTAACACTGAGGTCAAAAGGTGTTACTAAAATGACAGGCTACAATTGATTATTGCCAACCTGAACTGGAAACCAAAGGCAGTGGGGAAAGGGAGGTTTTCACTCCCTGTCATCCAGTGCAGTACATGGTCCAGGACCGTGCAATGAGTTATCACAGTACTTATCCTGTAAGGCAGATGGCTTTTCCAAAAGCAAAGTTTGAAGTGCAGCCCAATTGTCTTTAGATTCCCTGTATCACATCCTCATGACATATATGCTAATTTAAAGGGTTCAACTAATTTCAGGTGACTGCTTTGAAAATTTCAAAATTAGAACAAGTCTTACACGGTTACTGTTAGTGACAAAGCTCTTACTGAGTATGGCTCAGTTTAACCTTTAAATATATATAGTCTAAAAGTAAGATATCCCTTCTTAACATAAGCCTCCCACAGACTAAAAGTAGAAGCCCTTCTATACTTTAAATGTGAAGTTGCCTGGTATAACTACTCTAGAAGGAAGAAATAGAAAGGAAATTTTGGTACAGAACAGAGTCAGGAAACTCTCCATTAATGATTCCTACAGATAAGAACTTCCTAAAGCACCACTGTCAGCATGAGCCTGACATTTACCAAAACCAGTCTTAAAACATTTACCAAACTCCTGACACATCTCCTGTAGATCTCCCTAAACTGATACAGTCTTGCTGTCTTTACAGCAAAATTCTATCTCTTGCCAGCTTTACAAGTAGACATGGCTGCTATTAAGAAAAGTAATAAAAAGCATAATTTTTACTCTGTACTTTTGTCCTCAAAAATCAACATATGCTTTTTTTTATGTACAAGTGTAGCAAACAGTCAATAGCAACCACCACAGCAAGGAGAAAAACTCAAAGAATACATCAAGCATGCAAGACATTACTCATATGTAAAAAAAAGATATTCCATGTTCATGAATGCATCGAGCATAACAATTCTACTTAAATTTCACAAAAGGTTAGTTGTGATCATGGGCTATCTGGCACCAGGTACCATGTGCTTAGATGAGTATAAGGCAAAACAAAGCATGAACTTTGATGGCATAATCAGACAACAAAAGTAAAAAACCCCATATGGATAAGACATGCAGCTTTCACTTAAATACCTGACACTTACTCAATTGATAACCACCTGCATACAAAGTTTTGGAAGCTTTAAAATACCTTTTTCCTTTTTTTTTTTTTTTAAGAATAAAATATTCTTCAAGCTATTTCCCATTACATCAAGCACAAACATGTTTCCATTTAACTTCACAATTGGAATGTGTCTTATTTTAATCTTTCACCTTTGCTCAGTTGAAGAAACTTGTACTGTTGATAATAGGAGACAAACCAGATCTTACTTAAATTATGATTTATGCTATGTGTTTGTATATTCTCAGGAACACTGCATTCCAGATTGATAGCTACTTGGGGGCTTTTTCAGGGTGGTGGTGGTGTTTGTTTTCCTTTATTTTTTCGTTTGTTTGCTTGCTTTGGGGTGTTTTTTAATGTTTTCAAAGCAGTCAATCCTGCAAAAGCAGTTGGCAGGATCACCAGGCTCCTGACGCAGCAGGTTTATTCATCAGGCACTCATGTTGATTTTTAGCTGAAAAACTCTAGTTTTCATTCCACAAATCATGGTTTGGGAGCAGGGGATTCCCATGGCTCTGACACCAACACGTACATTTGCAAAAGGGACTGCGTATTTCCAGTTCCAAACCTGGCATGTACAGCTGTTCTTCCAGTGCCCTGCTGGATGCCAGCACAGACGTGTCTGTAGGGGATGGACACGTGCAGGGTGGCTGTGAGTGTCACCTCCCCCTGCTCGGGCTGCAGGAGCCCGGGCAGCTGCTGCAGGTACCACCCACCACAGCAGCTCCTGCCCGTGCTGCGGATCACACCAGTGCCACGTGGCATTCCACCACCTCTGCTTGCTTTTTGGGAGAGACTTTGCAATTCACATCTTAGACCACTTGCTTTATTTTCCAAATAAACTGAAGGATTATCATGTAATAAGAACACAGTGCAATTGTTTAGCAGCAGGTTCCAAGAAATGAATACTTTTGTGGATCCAAAGTTGTCAGGACAAACTGCAAAAATAATGAACTAATGTACAGTAGAAAATAAGATTAAGGAACAAAAATACAGACAGTAAGGATCAGGATTACTTACGTAGCTGTAAGCATGGAGAATGCAAATCCATGAAAAGAAAAAAGGGTTATCTTTAGAAAAATAAGCAGCAATCTGACATGAAAGTAATGCCAAACATTATCACATTCCCATAGCTACAACTAAACCAGCCCAGCAACACCATGGTACTCCTTCTTCCTCATCTGAGAATTTAACAAGCCTAAGTTCTAGAAGAGATAATGGAATATAAACAGAAGATTAAGAATTATCCCCTCATGCTGAATAATTTGTCACAGCTTCCAGGCTTGCTGAAATTCTGGTCCTATCTCTAAAGAAAAACAAATGGCAAAAGGAATTGTTCAGCTATTGTGTGTAAGCATTTTGAATTTCCTCCCTCAGGAAAAAAGGCATGAGCATAAAGCTCAGCAGCTTGCTTCTGGTGACTGCATTTATACATGGCTGGCTTCTCTTCCAAGACACCTCTCTTCAGTTCCTGGTCACTTTAAAACAGAGTGAAAATACTGATAATCTCGCTGAAAAGCATTTCCAAATACATTGTAGCCTAAAGAAAACATGTAACAAACAATCTTGTTCTTTTAATTTCAACTGCATAGTAATACTCAAAATACCAAAGTATAGATATTCCTTGTTGCACCTGAATTCAGTGAGATACATCTATGGTATTCCAAATTATGGTATTTATAGCATGAACCTAATTTTCTTTAGAAAAAAGAACAATCAAAACAAAACACAACCAAACAACACAAAACAACAACAGGAAAAAAAACCCCACTCCCCAAACAACTAAACCAAAACAACAACAACCAAAAAAACAATCCCCAGAAGAGAACAACACAAAAAACTGAACTACCCCATAAGCCCCCAAAAAATCCCCAAGAGCCAAGCACTTTTGTAAGTCCTAGCCTAAATATTGTGTACCTCCGTAGCTTTGGACTATTTTAAGTTTTGTACGACAATCTAAGGGATTTCACTTGCATATAGGAAATCGAAGCAGCACACTTTATTTCTTTTCAACTCTTCCTGAAAAGATACATGGTATGAAAAAAAAAGGAATGCTAACCTTGGGAGATGGAAGACCACAGAAGTGTCCGTGGTTAAACCAACTTCCATGGACTCTGCCCTGGACTGGTCAGATCCATAGTTTACAGTCCTCTCCTGCCCCATACTGGGAGAACCACAGGGGCCTCAGGGGAGGTCAGAGGTGCAGAAGCAACGAATATCATCATGAATTCTGCCTCCATTAAGGTTTGATTACTGTGTACCATGGAGGAAATTTGCCATCACCATACTATACTAAGTGTTTACAGAGCAAGAAATTCAACTCACTAGTACAAAAGTAGTCCATTCCCTTTCAGGTATTATTTCTGATACTTTGAACCAGTTGCTCAGTACTGTGGCTGTTAGTGGAAGTTCACCCTAGTAACAGACTGCCTCATAGGCTCTCCTACTACCTTTTTTTTTTTTTTTAATCCATGCCATAAAATTATACATCATTTATATTTTATTTCCATTCGAATTCAACACAAGGCATGGGAACATATTTCTATGCTACAGGTACTTTAGTAAAAATCTGTGAGCAGTTTAATTTAAAAGCCATGGACAGCAACCTAAAGCAATTTTTAACCATGCAAAATGTTTTATAAATAGTTCCATGTGCGCTGTTCTTCTGGAGTCTCACTAGAGACGAATAATGACCTTGTATTTCATTCTCATTTACTCTGAATTAGCCAAACCCTCTGGTTTTAATTACATACTTAATACACCTGGCATGGTCTAATTACAGAAAACAAAACATCATTTAAACAAAGGGTGACCTTGAACTTAGTCTATCAAAATAACAGTTAACTTTAAGTTTTCAGTTTTTAACAAACTGCCAAGACATGCAATAGCAATTTTCCAAATGTGATCATATGCCTTTAGAGCAACAGACTTACTGCATTAGGAAACATCTGTACACACCCTTTATGGCTTTCCTCATTATTAATGCAAATCCCTCTTAGATTTCAATAGTGCTATAAACAGTTCTACAGGTAAACACCAAGTTCACACTACTGATATATTTAATGTGTTAGACTATACCAGATCTGGATTTGTCAAGCAGCAGCCTGTTGAAGCTGAAGCAACTTTTTTTAGTCATTTCGTATGAGTACTGCAACTACGAACAAAGGGAACATGAAGCTATAGCCATGACAACATGCTGCAAGAGGCAACAAAGGGTTCTCATACCAGAAACTTAATTAAATACATTACCTATTCTACTGCTGCAATGTGGTTACTTATCTGCTTGAAACTGAATATTTGCTTTAATTCCATCTTCAGTTGTGTTGAAGAGTTTCAGTGACAGATTGGTTTTAGAAGAATGTTTCAATAGAATAATGAATCGTCTTCACACACCTGATAAAATTTTTTTACTCCTACTTGTGATCAAGTAATGCTAAGAAGCATATTTATTAAAGCATCTGGGATTTAAAGTCAGCAGAATGTAATGCCTACACAAAATTCAGTAAGGCCTAAAATTCCTGTAATATAAGCAGATCACGTATCATTTTATATTGGTTATTGTTACAGCCCTAGCACTTCCCACCTCAGCGTGTCAGAACAGCAAAAGCGAAGTGCATTTGAGGTAAATTATGTCAGTAACAGTATTAAGGAAGGACAGGAATTAGAATTTGAGCATGCTCAACAAAGATCTCCCAAACTACTGGCTATTTCACAAAGAGCTGGCATTCAAAGATGTACTCACAGAATATTGGTCTATGTTCCATACTGCTGACCACAGCACACTTCTATAACAGAACACTCCAGCACACAAGGGCAGAGAAGTTGGTTATTAGAGATTTTGCCAATGTTTCAGCATGGGAACAGATTACTGTCACCGCTGACACAGCCAATGTTTTGAACATAGATGACAAGAAAGTCAGTGTTTTGCATGTATATTAGGTCTGAATAGGTAATATTTGTTAAAACAAAAAATTCTTCATGAATTAATAGGTTCAAAGTATTCATATAAAAGTATCCTATATAGATAAGCAAATATATTCAGGGTTACCATGAATGTTGACAAACATCCGTCACTTAATTTACTTGGCTGGCAAAGTAATAATAACATTGATTGTCTAAAGGAGAAAAGCATCCTAAACTTTTAATATGTCACTGACAGAATTCAATAAATATATTAAAATAAATGAAATAGTAAGAAAAGATTTTACAACATAAACCATATATGTAATAGATTGTGATTAAATAATTATATATATATATCTCTCACTAATTATTTAACTGAACTGCAATAGCATCCAAACCAAGACTCCAATGCCTGACACAGACACATTCTAAACTGCCCAGGAGGGGATATGATCTAAATGAGATTTGTCACAAAGTAGTACATGTTAGAAAATTAAGATGAGATATATGGGAGTGAGCAGAATTTACACTTCACATGAGACCTGATGGCAGGACTCCTGTTTCTTATTCCAGCTCTGCTATGAACTCATTGTGAAATCACTCACTTTCTGTTTCTGTCATCATTCTCCTGATAACAGCATTTATTAATTTTTTTCCATTACAAGACTATAACTAAGGAAGTCCTTGAATAAATACTCAGATCTGAATCCTTCTCACTGTGCTCTCTCAACCAAAAGGTCTCTGTCAGTGCAATTACATTGCTTTAGCTCTACCAGAAAATCCTGTTTTCACAACATAGGCTATGCCAGATGCACAAACATGGCACCCGCTAACGTACCACAAAAATAACGTGTCGTAAGTTCACACAGTATTTCATTCTCTTCAAATCTAGCATGCCTATGCTACTTTGAAATGAAAATAATCCTGTCCATCAAACAATGCTAGTGACATAAACAACCTGGAGCAAATAGGCATGTTACATTAGCACAGAGGAATAAAATCAACACCAGCAGTTAAAAAGGTAATCTGGAAAAAAAGCCTTGAGACTATGCAGGGCAAAATGCTCTATAGCTGAGTTCTCACAAACTCTGAAATTAATGGGCACAAATAGTTAAAATACAGTTTAACTGCAAATTGAAAACCATGATAAGATTTCCTGAAGATTATTTCCCTAAATAGCAAAATAAAATAAAAATAAAAATCACCATTTCACAAGCATTTCACAAGCAAATTAAAATAATCTTTTCGTTCAATTATATGTGATCCAAAAAACTTGACGTTATTTAGCCTCTGAATTGTTCAAAGCACATAGTTAATTATATTATAGTTCAAATGACAGCACAATATATTTGTCAAAAATACTGCAAGAAAGGTAAATCTACAGTGAAAATAAGAACACAATCCTAAAAATGAGTGCAAATTCATCCCTATTATCTTTTCTTCTTTTGTACTGGAACTAAGAGATGATCTTAAACATTTCAAATACTGTTTCCTTAAGCTGGCATTCATATTTATAGTGGTGAATTTAATTAACCTATCTCAATATATGTATAGTAGCAGATACTCCCTTCTCTAAAGCCCTTAATAACAGGCGTAAGACACCACAATATAGTCCAAGGCAAAAGTCACCCACTATAAAAAAGCACTCCTACAAACCACTGAATTACATGAATGACACACTGAGATTGAAGATAATGGGTCCATCTCTGCTTTCCACAATACACAACTATTTTAATAATCCTGGCAGCATCCCTGAGGATAAATTCCTTGCTGTCTGCCAGTGGCTAGCCTCTTCCTTCTGTGAGACCAATAATTTATTTACACGGTATCTTAAAACAGCTTACACATGAAACAACAGAGGGCTTTTGGTTGGCTTTTGGTTTTTCATTTGACAGTATTTTGTCTTTGTGTCCAAAAAGAAAGACTCAGCTCAAAAACCTTTTTTCTGAGTCTGTCTAGAGTCTGTTCAACTGTAGGGAGAGAAAGCAGCTCCTTCAAGAAGATGACACACAGCCCAGTTATTCTCCCCTGGTTGTTGTCAAGGTGTTTATAAGGGTTTTTACAAAGATTTCCTGTGCTGTAGTTCCAGAACCAGGGATGACTTGTCACAATTTAAAATTAGTGTTCTGATGACAGATGTCCTGTCCCTGGAGAACCAGCTATTCCCACCTGCAAATGCTCACGATGCAAGCACAGAATCGACACACGGGGGAACCGATTATATTCTTGACTGCTACTGACAACCTGGTTATGCTTCAGGGATCTTCAACATAGACATGAACGCCAAATCTTTTAATAATTTCTGGGGTGGGTATTTAAACACTCATATATATATATTGTTTTAGTTGTGCAATATTCTCCCTAAGGCAGACATGTAAGGGAAGATTTAATAACCTACATAACTTGAGTAAGTTATTCCTCCTTGGAGGAGTAAGAATTGTTGAAGATGGTTCAAAAAGCTTTAACTACGCATAACATCATAAAATTTTAAACTGAAGATAAAAAAATACTGTTTAGCTGTCAGATCTATAAAACTGTGACACAGCCCCCCCCAAGAAAAGTAATGGAAGTACCTTCAATTCAGACACGTTAAGCTAATCTGGAAAAAGTATTTGATAGCATATCTACTTTAGCAGGTATACAGAAAAGATCATTTAGCAAGTAATTTTAATCCCTCATTTTTCAGATTAATAACAGTTTGGACAAGAACTACCTTACTAAATAAAAATAATAGAGTAAAACATAAGGAAAGAAACTACTGGAATCAATATTTAGTTGCTAATTTACTTTAGGACAACCTCCCACATGTATTCAAATTTGAATTACCATGTGAACACATCCCTAGTATAAGTAGCTCAAAAACCACTGAAAGAATAAAGCATTTTTCTCATTTTGGATATTGTATTGGATATTACCAGTAGACTTGGGTGGTTTTGTGCCTAATGTTTTCTTTATGTTATGTCTCCTTTAAAACAAAGGGAAAGTGAAACTCATGTTTATCTGAAACAAAAATTTTGAAAGACCACCAAAAATCACGATAGTCTTCATGGGTCACCTTTTATATCCTTTTCAAGAAAACCATCTATTTACAGTATTTTTGGACCTTTCTGCTTTTAATTTGAAGGAGGAAAATAACTTGTACAATTCTTCGCCAACAACTTAAAGAGTCAGTATTTCTAGATTGTTTTGGAAAACTCCGAAGAGATAAGGTCAGACATCGATGATCCTCAAGTAGTACTGTATTCAGGTACATGTCTTTGGAAAAATTTTGCCTGCCCACAAATTAGCAGCAGAAGCAAGTTTTCCTCAAATGCAAGGTGTTTTCCAGGTAACCCTGTCTACTGACAATTTAGTGGCAGATGCAAACTACTCTTGAAATTCTGCAGATTTTTCCACATAACTGAAGATAGACTCTTGACTAAACAAGTGTTATTATAGACACAATTTGTAAATCACAACCTAAATAACATAGGCAAGCCAACTTAATGCTTTGCTGAATTAGAGGTAGAAACCTGGTACTTGCAAAGAAGAGGGATGAGAGAGTCAAGGAGTGTCATTAGATATTCTCAGAGACGCAAAGCCAGAGATAAACCTTACAGACATAAGAAAGCTTAAGTAGTTGATAGGTACAAATTACTGGCTAGAAAATCTTCAGAGTCCAAAAAACATGATAAATCACAGTTGACATGGATTAATTTAATACAAATTATTTGATCTAACCATTCATTCATTAACTGCTGCCACACAGTGTTGTGCTTACCACTTCTAGTGAATGAAAAGGTGGAATAATGAACAAAACAAAGTGAATTTGTTTGTATACTAGCAAGAGGAAACAATTAAAAGGCAAGAAAAAACATTTAAAACAAGGGTTGCAAATGCTCTCATTAGTCTTACACAGGAAAGTGTAAAACAAGTTTTGACTCCATATTTTACTTATGGAGTTATCAGGTGACTGGGGTTTAACATCAATTCCTACAGAAACAAAGCAGCCTCTCAAAAAAAACTCCAACCACCTTCTACCCAATTTCAAGACCCATCTTATTTCTATTCTTTCTTTTTTCATACTGTATGGCTATCAAAAGAATTTTAGTTTTAACCAAAATACCAATAGCTGCTGAAATAAGAGAATGTGAATGTCTTCTATAGCCATATTAACATGCAAAAGTATAACCCACTATATTACAACAACTATTTACCTCCACAACTCTGCTTCTCTAATATGGTTACAATTGGATTGTACCGCCATGGAGAATAACTGCAGTCCAAGCTTTCCTCTAATTTTGATTGCTGCTGAAGTTTCTCCTTTCATGTTTGTCCCAGAATGCCTTACTACTGAACAGAAATCCTAGTTCTTCTAAATGCCCAGATAGAAAATCAAAACCATAAACCTGGCAGTAAAAGAGAACAAGCATTACAGTTTCCAGTGTTACCAGAAGACTTGCAGCCTCATGGTGGTTTTATTATTTTCATTTTCTTGCAATAGTGTGTGAAATTAACAACCCCAAAGCTTAACTGAGTGGTTGTTATGCAAAGAACCACACATTTATGTAGGATTGTAGGATTCTTCAAGCAGAAGTTTCTTCTGAATTTACATTTTCATCTCTCTTAATTCCTCTCATTTCATTAAACTAGTGGATGAATGCAGAAGTATCCTTCCTGAAATTCGCTGTTTGATTCCCACAGGGCCTTTTTCTCTTTTATAGACAATAATATACAGCACCACCTAAAATAAGCTACAGAGCAGTAACCAGAACATCCTTGAAATGTGATGCTCTATGCACAACCCTAGAAAGATGGGGTTTTTTTGGTCTTTGAAATACTCACAGGTATATGCACTCTAGTTCATGCTGTGGAGGTTGCATATGTGAGGTACCAACTGGTAAATGTGCATCCTAGATTCCTCACACCCAGAATCCCCAGTAACTTTTAATGGGACCGTGTATGGAGTTAGGAATATACACATGAATGCAATTTCTTGAAGAAGTTCCATTACAAGCTGACCCCACTGGTTTTGACTGAAGAGGATATGTAAAACCTTAAGGAAAGCAGTGACTTAAGAACCACTTGAGCTGCATCATGCACAGAAGCCCCCAGTGATGGTACCACGCTTACAAAAAAGCACATATGGAATTTATACGGACAAATCTGCAAGTCTGAGCAATAGACACATTTCTCACATCTCAAAGCACACTTGTGCTCATGTGGATACACATGAATCACACCCCTAGCCCTCTTGCAGTAGATCCTAACCCAGCATGCTACCACACTATCTCCTTGTGGGGAAATCATAATACACACAGGCATTTTTGCCATCTGTTTGAAAAGCTGAACAATCTTCCTAAACCTTCTTGTCCACATAAAAAAATAAAAATTGAAAAAAAAAAAAACCAAAAAAACCAAACAAAACAAAAAACACCCTGATGTCTCAGATGTGTGTGACTTTGGTAAGAACACAGGCAGGGTGATTTCCTGGCTTGATTCACATGCTGCAGGACCACATAAAATGCAAACTTACACAGTTTTTTCCAACATAAAGAAAGCCCATATGACTCAAGATATATTTTCCTAAGTATGTAGCAATCACTAGAAAATATTACTTTCACTCAAAGAATTAAAAAATTGAAGAAGTGATCATGCAGCCATGAGCTTACAGAGATGATCCATAAGGGGATGTAAAGGTAACATTAAAGTCTCAATAAAACACTGGTTCATTAGATCAGCCAGAAAACTCTTATTATAAATTCTCCTACTGGGAAATTTTGCTGAAGATTACAACGAACTCGTTCCAAGAACAAGGTGTACTCCTAAAGACTGCCTAAAGAATAATTGCTTTTTTTGTTT
>QWTY01029964.1:0-13052 GCA_008033365.1 Pseudorectes ferrugineus | reverse complement strand
CATCCTGTCTGCTGGGAGCCTTTTGCAAAACACACCTGAGAAAAGCTCGGGTAAGTGTCAGTTGTTTCCCAATTCCCCAGATATTTCAAATGAAGATTAGTTTAGGCACTTACAGAGGGTCAGCACTCACAGAGCTCATTGTGCTGCTGAAGAACCTCCCAGCTGAAATCCTCTAAGGCTGAAAGCCATCTGCAAGTACTTTTGCAATCAAGATTACTCATTGATAGAAAGTTCTCCATTTTTATTTCTACCTATTAAGATTTCCAATTTGTTTTAATTACCTCCCCTCATCCCCATCTCTAGTGTTTAATTCTCTGTTGTGAATTTCTCAGAGTTGAAACAATTGGCTTTGCTCCAGTTATTTATTTATCTGCTCATTCAGATACTCGTGCTTAGACAAGGAGGAAGCATTGAATGTTGAATTAGGAATTTTTTTTGTATGAACTACGGTTCTGCAGATTTTCTGTGTAGACCTAGATGTGACCTTTCCTTTCTTGTGCTCTTTTAAACTGGTAGCTTTGCTCAAGCAAGTTCTGTTCATTATCTTCTTTTCATTACATTCATTTCATTCTCAAGGAATTCTGGCCATCTAGGTGATTCAGAAATATCTTTTTCTTTTTTATTAATGAGAAGTGGCTGGATAAAGAAGTCATTTCCAGAGTGAGCAAAAAAAATCTTCCTATAGGAAACTATCTTTTGCCAGGTGCCTGTGTGTGTTGGGTAAGTGAGCATCTTGAGCAACTGGAAAATTTCATTTACTCTCTACAGGGCACATGGAAACTTCTCTAAATTTGTCTCCACAGTGCGTCCACTCAGTCAAATGCTGGATTCTTCATAGAAGTGTTTCTGTGGGTTTCCATGCTCCTTCAGTAGTGTTGGACAGGTTTGGGTAGTGACACAGAAGTTTAGGGATGGCTGCTGATGGTTGTTTTCCTGGCTCCCCCGCAGGATGAACTAGATAGAGAAGATGATTTTTAAGGCTTGAAAACTGGACAAGAACTGCTTTTCATGTGGGTCAGGAATTGTAGTCTCTGAGCTAATAAAGGAGAAGGGTCTAGTCCTAATGAATACAGAATTTTTTATGAGAATCTTATCTAAAGGATGCTTCTAATGCAGCAGAATCTAATAAATTATGAAATCTCCCAAGAATGAAATATAAAGTTCAGTATAAAGCATACAGGCATTGTATGGAATACAAAAGAGTGCAACAGAAACATTCAGCATTGGAGCTGCTAAATGCATTATGTCAGAATCAGAATCTCTGTTCAAAAATTGGGGTAGAAAATGAAAAGAATGGTGAACTTCCCTAGGTAATGTGGGATACAAAGAGGTGCTGGTCAAAAAGAACTAATTCCATTTAATGTAAAACACAGCAAGTCTGACTTTTAATTTAAGTGATGCTTAATTCAGGCTGCAAATATGTTCTGGAATTGAAGAGCACAGAGCTGTATTCCAGTTGCTCCAATGTCAGGATAAACTGACAACTGTTTTTTTTTAAAGAGGTGCAAAACTGAATCCACTAAATTAAAACAAAACAAAACAAAACAAAACCCCAAACCAACCAACCAAACAAACACCACTCACAATTTCATTGTCTTTGTGTGTTAAGGCCATGATGAAGTGGAAGAACGGTGGTTAACTATTACCTTCAATGCACCAGGGAATTTTTTTGAGAATGGAGCCAATTAAGAAGGCTTGATTTACCCACCAGACAAAAAATAAAATAAAATTATACCCACATTTGTTAATGAAAATAAATAATATCTGAGCAATTGGTAGAAGAGGTTTTGTAAGTGAGGAAAGGAAGCCAAAAGGTGCTTTGGAAGAATCATGGAAGATGATTAATCCTACAAGGAGCAGAACTATATATTTATGGGGATCAGATAACTGTGTTTTAGTTGTTGGCAGGCAGGACTAAGAAAGAATAGTCCAACAAGAACGAATCCAAGAAGCCTGAGAGAAAAATTTAACCCTGATGCTGCTAAATACAATGTAATCCATCCTAAAGGCTAAATTTTGGAAAAAAAAAGTCAAATTCAGATCAGAAACTGGTCCATGTCTATAAATTTCCATTTCTGCTGAACTGAAAAGAAAAAAAAAATAGAAAGAAAGAGACAAGACTTTTGATGCCAAGAATAGAATGTAGAATGAGAATAAATAAAATCAGGGAAGGAAAAATGAGGGAATTGCATAATTCCAGCATCATACAATCACTGCCTCTGTAATTAGTGCTGACTGAGTCAACAAGTTTAAGCAGCCACATTTTGAACAGATTGATCCTGAAGTTAAATTCTACTAGAAGCAGCAGAAATATTTGTCCTGAAATAACCCTCTCTTGTATCTCGGTAAACAGGGGACAACCAAACAGCCCCAGGGCAGATAGGTGGGAATGTGAGAGCCCTTCACTCATTGCCCAGGAGAGGGAAAGCCCTGCAGTACCAGTAGTAATTCCCTTCCTCTTTGAGTGCTTTCAGACTCCAGGGGATGGGCCATTTCTTCATATGCACAACATCTGCTTTTGTTTACAGACTTGACAATCCTCCAGGAACTGCAGCAAGGTGATCCTTACCTGCTGCCCTGCTGATTTAAGACACTTCTTGGTGTTCTCTTAAATTTTCCTTTTAGGGAGTTTCTAAATAACCTAGAAAGTCACAGTAAATTATGAGCAATCCTGTTTTGCCCTCAGGGCGCCCTTGGGGGAAGAAAAAGTTACAAAATCACCTAACAAGGCCCAGTTCATAAGAACCCAGGAAAGTCCAGGAAACTACCAGAGAGCTTTCCCCAAATATTATTAACCAGCAGGATGCATGAGGTCAGGCCAGAAAAACCTTCAGGCAAAGAGAGGTGAGTAATAAAGTCACTTCCACATGTGCACTTGTACTTTCTGGGTCTACTGCAAACCTCCTACTGCAAACAGGCTGGTACAGAGGTGAAGATGAATTAACCAAGACCATAAAGGTGAGAAATAAACCCAGTTCCCCAGCAGCAGGATGCCCACAGGAAAGTTTCTTAGCAGCAATCCTGTGGTGTAAAAGTGGCAATCAAAGAGAATGAGAAGGTAAATGATTCAGTCCAAGTGCAGAGAAACTAAATGGATTTCTTTTCATCTCTCTTCCACTTCAGAAGGTGAATAGGAAATATCCATCCCAAGGTGACACTTTACAGGTAACGAAGCCAAGGTACTCACAAAGGCAGATGTATCAAGAAAAGAGGTGAAAGAACAGTTCAATAAATTAAAATGCAATATATCACTCAGGCTGGTTGGTATCACTCCAAGAGTGTAGAAGAAATGAAGGTGAGCAACAACGTAAACGTATATTTTAGTATTAAACTATTTGAATCACAGCTCCAAAGGGGGAGGAGGTGCCTAAAGCAATGTCTGTTTATTAAAAAGGATGCCAGAGCTTTGCATTACCTTGTCTTGCCTCAGTAACAGGGAAGGGCAGAGGGGACACTGAATGAGAAAGGGAAGGATGGGCCAAAGCAATTCCGTGCTTACTATAAAGAATGGGCAGATAGGGGCAAACCCACAAACCACTGCAGCATTTGCCAGAGCAACTGAGACAGATAAGATGAGAAGGGGGAACTGAGGTCAAGCCACTAAGCGTGTTACTCCTTCTCCAGACAGACATAACAAAAAAAGCTGAAGAATAACAGTGGATTCCCAAAATGTCATTCCAGAGTCCTCAGGATGGTATTTGAGTAATAACCCAGGGATGGAGAGGAATGGACTTCTGTCATACTTTAGGAGAGACAGTGTAAGATTACATGTGCAGTTATTTTGGCACACTGCAGGGTGATGGCAAACAGTCCTAAAACCTGAGACTGGCTCCAGCTCCTGGACATCAGCTTCATCTGGCCAAAGGAACATACCCACACCTGAGCCCTCCACATGAGCTGTGGCTTCCTAGTCAACAGCCATCCATCAACATATTCCACAGAAAGCCTGAGGAAACCTAGGCCAGAAATTACACTCTTAATGTGCCATTTTTTCTCTCCTATGGCTATAGAGAGAGCCGGGAGTGACCAGGTCAGTACATGCCCAGATATGAATTTTTCTGGCATTCATACTTCAGAGAGACATATCCTGTACAGCCTTACTCGGTGTCTTTAAGGCACCATTCTTGTTTTTTCCCACTGAAAATGTGTATCAAACCTGTAGGGAACATGCCAAAACTACAGACCAGATCCACAGCCAAGCAGGGTCCTGCCTGCAGCACATCAGCTGCTCAGTAGCATCAAGGGATGTCAAGTGAGGATTAGGGGCCAGTTGTTTCAAAAGTACCACATACCCAAAATGGGAATCAAATCTTCTCAAGCTCCTCAATGCAGGATCATCTGCTAATTGCAGACATTCACCCTCCTCATCTCCTTAGAGGAGAGCAGCAAGTGGGTTTTGCAGGGAAGGAGGATGAAAACACCAGACTGCTGGAGTGTTTTCCTAGAGAGTTATTATCTGTTCAGCCAGGGATGAAGCTCCAGGGAGGACACCAAAACCTTCTAACCTACTTTTTTCTCAGTCAAATGTTAAAATGCAGCAGCTGTTTCCCCATGGAAGGCAGTGCTGTGAACATGACTGGATTTTCATTCCAGTGTTGAACCTTGCCAAGACCACAATCTCCCATGGAAGGGGAAGAGTATGAACCCACTCAGGTAGGTCAGTGTATCTCAGGAGTTACCAAACTTCCAGCCAAGCTGAGTAACAAGTTCTGTGCATGTTATTTACTTGAAGAGGAAAAAATAAACTTAAAAAACCTGTCAAAAAGATTTTACCTGATTTATTCTTGCTTTCATCAGAAAGATCACTTTTTTCTGACTTATTTCTTTAAAGTGAGCACAGTCTGATTAAAAGAATAGATTGCAGTGACCTCACTGTACCTGATGATGCTATTTTACATGGGTTTGGGGCAGGCAGGGGGAGCCACACAGCCCCAGTGACAGGTTTAGCCACCAGATCACCCTGCAGACCACAAGCCACATTCTGCATTGTGAAAGCCCAGAGCGGATGGTACAATCACAGACTTCATCTCAGATCTTGCTGGAGTTTCATGGACATCTAAATTTATCAGCCTCTCCCCCCTCAATTCTCATTCTCTCAATTTCAGATTCTGACTAACTAAGAAGCTAGTAAGACTTTTTTTTTTTTAGAGGCAACTGCCTTACTTAGTTTCTCTCCGAAATTTCTGAGCCAACAATCTTTGCACTCCCTTCACTTCTCACTGCCAGGTCTGTCAGGTCAGATAGAGAGTTGGAGGGGGTCAGGCCAAAATTCACAGATTACTTTAAATGCCAATCCAAGACCCATGTAACTTTAGGGGTGAAGTTCACCACTTGCTGTGCTGCCCTCAGCAATTCTGGTCCATTGTTTCGGGAACCCAACCCCAGAACCAGGGAACCACAGAGACCAAACCCTCAGCTGTGACTCCAGGATGTGCAGCCTACATAAGCACCTCTCAGCTCTTTTGGTTCTCCAAGTGCAGTTCCCAAAACAGCCAGTGCTGGGCAAATCCCAGAGGCTCCAGGAACCTGACAGATTTCCACAAGATCCCATTAGAGTATCTTGTGAGCCTGGAGGCACCAGTATAACCTGCTGGCAGCTTTCCAGAGAACTTGATGGGGAGAAAGAGCTACCCCAGGACTCTGAGATGTCAAAGAGGATCATCTGGGGCAGACCTGCCCATCCTCTGTGCAGGGGTGCTACTTACAGTATTTAATTGCATATAATTTAATTATATCGTCTCCACAGCAGGCTGGGCTTGGGAGGTTTGGGTGATAATTTCCCCTATTCAAGGCAGCTGGAGAACTCACTTTGCTAAAGTAGGGAATTACTGGGCTGTTTGCTTTTCTCCTGGGGAATTCTCTGCCTGTCTCCCACACAATTATTATCAGTCCCATTTTCTATCCTCAGGTCTCAAGAATTTATGTGTAGGCACCAAAAACCAGGGGGATACATTTTAGAGAATTCCAAACAATTTTAAACTGCCATGAAGCCTGACTCACAGAAATCTATTTACAAAATCTCTCCTTAATCTAATGCATTAGCACACAAATATATGCAGAAATCCAAGAACATGCAAAAAACTAGAATTGTTTGATGCTTGGAGTCAAACTCAGTTTTGCCTGTGCCAGACAGAGTTTAGTCATACCAAGCATTTTATAAGGTGAGTATATTTGTAGGCAAACCTCTACAATTATGTTATGGTTGTATTTTGTGTTCTATGATTTTTTTTTTTTTTAATACTGTGTGCACAGTTTCTCCATGTACCTTTTCAGACGTTGGAAAGATTTCAGTACCTTAACACTTGACATTTCTCTATCACCTCTCTTGCACAGATCCCAAGGCAATCTAAACCATCAAGTATGTCTCATAGCACCACCATAAACTCCATGTAATTGTTTCCATTTCAGCCACTGGGGAAGCTAACAAGTGACCTGTCTAAAATGAAGTAGCAGCAGAACCTGGAATAGAAATTTGGAGCTCTTGCTCTGAACTCTGATCTCTGAACTAACCATTAAATATTCTGGCTCCTACATGGATTCAATAACCTTTGCAGAAAGAAAGATAAATGAAAAAAGAGCCTACTATATAAGGAATCATATTTTCTCATTAGTTCTCTGCTGGTCATCCAGAGAAAGCAGACCCCAGTGGATGGGGTGCTGAGCTTAAGAGACCCAGGCTCATTCTTGATCTTCCACATTTATTCCAAGCGAGCCACAGTCTCGGTGGCTGTTTCTTTCCTGAGGAATAAAGTTAAAGATACTGCCTTATTGAGCCAGCTGGAATTAACCCATTGCTTTAGTTGGTGCATTGCTGCAGAGTATTAAGTAGTATTGAACGTCTGCATGCTAGGATGAAGTTAAAATTAGCCTTTGCTTCAGTTGAAGTTATCTCGATTTATGAGCAACTGCTTCTTGAAGCTTTCCCTCTGCAGAGCTTTTTCTCAGAGCTCTGCAGTTCTGCACTTATGCTTAAGTCAAATGATTGTATCCCACCAGCTCTTTTGAGCAGGATAATTGGCAATTACTTATTTTTGACATATGCAGGAAATCTAGTAAAGCATAATTCAAATTCTGTTAGCAGTGATGAACTCCTTTTGCAGAACAGTGCATTACAATGCTCATCTCCACTGCCAATATCCCTGGCAGTTTTAATTCAAATCTCAGAAGTATTATGTGCAGCACATTGTTTCTTATCTGCAAGGTCCACGCTAGAGAAATTCTTTTGTTGTGTAACCTTGAATCCTTTTCCTAAACTTTTTGAAACTTCTGCCACCCTTGACTGGTTAAAAAGAAAGCAGAACTGATTTTATCTTGTTCCTCTTTATTTCCATGGCTGAGGCTTTCTGCATAAAGTGTATTAATTATCTCTTGCTCTTGTTATAAACAAATATATCTAGGCATGTAAATTGCCAAGCAGAAGCTCATCTTACTAAGACATTTTTTAATGAGAGTATGAACAAAACTGCCCACAGATATGCCTGGTGGAACTCTACCTAGAAACCAGAGTAATAGGCTCATTACAAAAAGATTACACATTAGATATGCTGCTCCCTCAGTGTGAGTGCGGATTATCTGAGTGCATTTAGAAAAAAAATAATTTTACCACTGGTAAATTACACCTTAGGCCATAGGATATAATGAGTGTGCAGCACATCATTGTATTCTAGCTGCATCCAGAACTCGATGAATTATCTCAAGTATCAAATCATGCAGGGACTGATTAAAAACTCATTAGTGGTTGTTTTACTTTCGTAAAACTGAAGTTGGTTTAAAGACTGTGCAACAGAGGGAATCCTGGATAAAATTTAACAATTCAGGCCTGTTTCCAGGTAGTACGAGAATTCTTAGTTTTGTTTCTTTCTGAAGAAGTTAAAAATAATTGAAAAGAAAATATTGGGAGTTGCATCGGAAAGGTTTCAATTTTTCTACTTCTTCAAGTCCCTGCCTTAAAGATCTCCATCCATATTCAAATAACATTTCTAGGGAGAAGCTGGCTCACAGACTCAAAAAAAATTCCACCCAACTCCAGCTGAAGACAAATAAGTAAGATGAAGTAGGGAAGACTTTGTCCTCAGTGCCATGTAAAGAGAGAATTTCACTCTTCCGTAATATCAGGGCAACTTTTAGAAGTATCTGCAGCCCAAGATAGTATATACTTTATTTTAAATAGAGCACCACATTTCTAACATTAGTGTTTATTGAGAATTTCTGTACAATTTAATTATGTGGTGTGTGAAGTTATTGATCTGGTAGTTTAAACACTTTTTAAAAAATTCACTCCATTATAAGCTATTGAATTTTGTAATGATGTCATTCTTAGAGCTTACCATTATCAGTGCAATAAAAGAGAAGCCATTTCTAATTAGATTTTCTTAATGTGATACTGTTCATTATGGATTGATTTTCTCTTTCCCTCTGCTATTTCTAAATGAGTTAGGTGAAGTTTCGTTTTTTTGCAAGTAGAGGTTAATTTTCACTGGCAAAGAAGCAGAGAAATTGTACAAAAGGTTTATGAAAACCTCCTTAGGCAACTTTGTCAGATCACCTCCGTGTTATGTCTCAGTACCATTAGCATTCAAGCCTCAAGCTCCAGCTCTAACAGATGCTGAAAGATTTGCAATATTACCCAAACTTGTGAAGAGGCTCAAACTTTTTTCTGTAATGAACACAGATTGCACTACAGCAAAGCACTGCCGCTCACCAGCGGGGCTGCTGCGATGAGGTGATTCACAAAAATAAATTGGCAGCTACTACTGAAGTGATTTGCAACAGGGATTTTAGTCCTGGTAAGCACAGATAAATGAAGGACCTTTCAGGACCTTCGTGAGGTTATGTCGGGAAGATAGGCAGTGTGGGCACCCTGTCTCCACAAACTTGGTACTCCTCTTGGTTATTCACAGCTCACTCTGGGAACAGAGAAACACCACGAGGAGTGAAGACTCCATTTGGTCGTAATTTTCAAATTTCAAATTAATTTTTCAAGTTGCACATGCTGAGCAAGAGCCAGTTGCTCAGGTCCCACTGGCTTTGGGTATGAAAAGTTCTAAATGGTATTGTTTGAGATGGGGCAGCCAGCAAGCACGTGGACTCTCATGGCCAAAGTGTGGGGATAATGTCAGTTCATACAACCAACTGGTATGAACAGCACAATTCCAACAGCAACCGGACTGAGCCAACTTCCCTAATGCCATTTACAGGAATGCCTTGTCGATTCAAAGATTAAAACTGAGGCAAAATATGAAGAGCTTTCTTTCTGTTCAGATAAGTGCTCTTGAACACAATGCGCTGCCATCAACAAGAGTTAAGCAAAGACTCGAGGTCTTTTCTGCCATGATCTGAGACAAAAGTCAGTTTACCAAACACAGAAACTTGGGCACAAGCCATCCCTTTACCCTTACACAACTGATAAATGCTGTCCTTCGCTTTGTAACTCTCATGTATCTCTAAATCAATGACACTATGACTTCCTTTACTTAGCTTGCTGAGATCGAATTAGTTCTGTAAAACCACCTATATCCTATTTTTTTAGAAAAGTGTAGTGAAAGGCTTTGCAGAGAGTTTTGTTACCAATTTTCCTCTCAGCAAGGAAACGTGTCTCCTGCTGTCTCCAGGCACATGTGTCACACGTGGTGGGAACTAGGAACGGAAAAAGAGCTGCTGCATCCTGGAGAGGCATCCTCTATCTACCAGCCTATAACAAAGGGAAAGTCTTGAAGTTCAGATTGCTGCTGGATTTTTCCCTACATTATTTAAACCATTTGATCATTTAAAAATACTCCTTTTGGATACCACAAACTCAGAGCCATGCAGAGAAGCATGTTTTAAGGCAGACTTCAGTGAAACCATAGGGATTATTGAACACATCATAAAGCAGAAACAATTCCACATCTAAAAAGCAGATGGAAAAGAAACAGAAAGGCAAAAGAAGGGGAAATTTGCATTGGCATCACAGATTGATCCATTCCATTTAGCCGAGTCAATGTGCTGAAGCCCTCTGCCCTGCCCTGCCCACTGTTCAAAGAGCAGTGGAAGAGAAGTATTGATAAAATTGCAGCAGAAGCTGGTGTGCAAACACATCCTGGTGGCATCCTGGCATGCATGGAAATTTAGAAGGGTTAAACGTAAAGGCAACAACTCTGGGCTAGAGGAGTTGCTAGGAGATGGTGTCTTGCCTTGACATCATTCATCAGCCTGTGACAAACTGTTCCAACAGCACAATAATCTTATGAGTCACAGGTCTGTGTGCCTCCATTTAGTGTGGAGAAAACAGCTCTCACCCAAGGGTGAAGCATTCTCCAGGCCTTTTATGCATTTTTTTGGATTAATTCTTGTTTTTAAAATAAATAACTGACTGTGGTTTTGCACAGGCCTCAGTAAATTCTACAAAACCCAGCAAAGTTATAGAGGTCATCTTTACTTACACAGTAAGAGCAGTACTGATGCAGCACTCGTGGCAGTCTGGAGAACGCTATCCTGAGCACGAGTCAGGGTTGGATCAAACCCATTGGCAGAATTTCTGCTCTTGGAGTCAAAAAGAACAAACGGATTCCAGGCAATAGAAGCCAGAAGCCATGAAAAATGAGTAACATATGGATTATTAATAGCAGTGCCGGCACCGTGTAAAGCAAACCACCCTTTGACATAGCTGACAGAGTGAACAAGGTTGTGGCTGGGCAGAAGAGGGGAGGATGTGCTACACCACTGGGTTAGTCCTGTTAACTTTGTAATACTTGCTGCCATCTTAAAATAAAGTCAAACTGAATGGCTGCAGGTTGTACTGCTCGTACTCATGCTGGCAGGAAAAATGACTCCTGTGAAAAAACACCGATGGAGGAGCTGAAAGAAACAAAATCACAGTATTTGTGACCAGTTATGCTAAGAGAGGAAACATGGTCTTGTCTTTAAGGAATACATGACAAATCTGGGTGTTTTCTCTCAGTCCTGCTTTGCCACATCTGACAAATCACTTCCCCTGTGATTGTGTCATTCGTCCCTAAGGCAAGGATATTGATGTTTCCTCTCACATTCTTTCATCTTTTTAGATTACAAATTCCGCAAGGACAGAACATTTATTTGTCTTTATCATTAATGTAGTATGCCAGTGCTTTAAAAGCATTAATGGATTATACCTTCACTGCACCTCTCATGCTAAACACTAACAATAATAATCTGCTTTTGGGAGATGGAGGGTTGAAACACAGCCCAAGCTGACTGATGTACCCAAGGTCACACAAGAAGACTGCAGCTGGGCCAAGGCTTTGACCCCAAGTTTTTGCCCTACACTTTAATCAACAAAACCAGATTAAACAGGTGTGGAAGAGCCTGGGAGAGGTTATTTTGTCTGACTGTCCTTCCAAAAAACTAAATAAACTCCCCCATGGCCATTCCTGAAAGGTGTTCCTCCAGGATGTCCTGTTACACCTGAAGTAGTGGGGATCCCACACTACTAAAAATTGATTCTATTCCCCCTTTGCTTAACATTGCCATTATTTCCTGATGTCTGATAAGAATCACCCATTACTGAAGCCTGTAATTTCTTGCCATAATCACAACAAACACATGATTTGTAACACTTCTTTCCAACACTTTTAATTGAGGCCTCCTTACAGTGTCATTATTTCTCACATATTGCACAATGATTTAAACTAGTTTCTACAGCAACTCATTTTCTACTGCTGTAACCTGTCTCCCTGTCCTGTCATCCTTTCAGCTGTGCACCTCCAAGAAGGGTTGAGTCTGGCTCTCCTCCAGGCTGGATAAAGCCCCTCAGCCTCTCTTCACACAGCCCCTTACCCAGCCCTTGACCATCTTGGTGGCCACCCCTGGACTTACTCCAGTTTATTGATGTCTTTATTTTTCTAGGGATCCCCAAACTGGACACAGTGACCGAGATGAAGTCTCTCTTTGGTGGACAAAGGGGAAAAACTAGGTATAAAGAGCTGAGAAATTGTCGAGAAATTAAAGACAATGTTGCCCATTTTATCTGTTGGTGGCCCAGGCTGCCCACAGTAGCCAGGAGATTTATTTTGTAATGGATATGACCAGAGCTGCTCTTGAATCCAAAAGAGAAACCCATATCTAGTTCTGCCAAGAAGAGAATATCAAGCTCAAAAGGTATTCCTCCCATGGAGCATTATAATGCCAATTATAAAAACATCTTTTGGTTTTCACTTCAAAATATATAAAGGCACTCCCTGCCCTCTGCACACCAAAAAAAGAAATCAGAGAGCCAAAGATTTTTTCTAAATCATATCTTTAAATAGTATTAGGCCACTACAGTATCAGTCTAGTTTTGCTGATGAATGCTTAATGGTTTTGGCTCATGATTACACCTCCAATGCCAGAGTAAGTCAATAGGATTAGGTCCATTATGTCTCTCACATCTCTGTTCTGCACAGTTCAACTTCAATAAAATATATTTAAAGGATATTTACCTGTCTCCGAGGGGTGGTGTAAGGATAAATTCAGCAGTATTCCCACAGCAGACTGAAAATATATCTGAAATTTTCAAAGCCACCTAGCGGATTTTGATGTACCATTCCCATTAATGTCAGTGGGAAGTGTATATCTCAGAAATCTCAGCTGTAAAGCACTGCAATACATGAAGAATAATGGCGAACACAAAATTTAAGTAGGGAGCATAAGCAGATATACCTAAATCAGTGTTCCACATAGACGTTTTATTTCTAATTTTTATGTCTTTATACGGGCTAAGGGAAATGAAATCAGTAAAATGTGAGTCATCTTTTCTAATTACCCCGTTAAAATAAAAACTAATCAAATTATTTTTGGAGATCAAATGTAATGATTGCCTCATTAATATTCTCTCTTTTCTTCAGGATGACCACACTTAATTCATATTTTTATTAAATTAGGGGATTCTAGAACCAATTGCACAAATTGGCCTAATCGCCTTAGCAATGATTCTATACACTATATTTGGGAGATTCTGCAATTTGCAACTTGACAGGAAGGAACTTCTGAAGACCTTAGATTTGCTCTTTTTTGAGAAGTTTGGCTGCTGTTTAGAATAACTTGGGGAGTTGAAACTC
>QWTY01029963.1:0-13880 GCA_008033365.1 Pseudorectes ferrugineus | reverse complement strand
ATAGGAATTAAATTGAACTCCTCCATCAAATTAAAAGCATACTAAATTAATGTATATTGTTGATAACTATGGGAAGCCCTTTAAATCAGCCAGAGATAGCAAAAGTTACTACAGCACAGCTGCTTTCAGGTACTGCTTATACTGCTTCCTTGCAAGGGCTGTCCAATCACATCTCCTGCAGCAGGTATGCCACACCAGTACCTGGATGGGGGACATTGTGGGGGATATTCCACAAAAACTCTGAGAGGTTACACTGGGAGAAATAATCTGTATTGACGCAATATTTCAGGAAGTGTCTAGGTAGCAACTTGCCAGCAGATATAACATCTTTCAGGTAAGAGGTACCTCAATAGCCAGAGATGCCTAGGCCCTTTCTGGAGTACTGGTTGTATAGCACTGTATCCTAGGAAAAAAATCTTGCAAAGTATTTCCATTGTAGCTGTGTAAATCGATCCTGTTCAGATTTAGTCACTGATAGCCTCAATCACTGTTTCAAGCTGGTTTAAGCATATTTGCACATTCTTCCCTATCTTGTAGGATACAAGGTTTATAAAGAGTCGTATCAAATAGTTCAGATGAGTTCCTTGGATTAATATGAAATGAGCATTGCAGGTGTTTCGTTGGAAGTCTTCTGGAACTAAGACATTAAAAGAATGTTATTTATTATACTTATAACAGATCAAATAATCAGTAATAAAATTAAAGTTCTCCACTCTTCCACATTTCTTATTAATTTGCTATGTTCAAGGAAAGGAATGAAAACACTGTCTGGTAACAGAATTCATTTACACAAGTTCAAAGACTGATACATAACCCATTAACAGGATTTCTCATACTTCTTTCAAAGTAAACCAAAGTAAATTGTTTTAGACTTCATTTGTATCCCATGCAAATGCTGAAATTCTGAACAAGTTGAACATTTAACACTCCCTCCTCTTCTTCTATCCCCAGGAAAACCCTTCTGATGACAAATTTTCCTCACGTAGAAAAGCAGTTTTGGAAAGTCATCATAAAACTGTTCCAGGAAGAGCCATGAACCACAGCCTGAGACTTAGCTTTGCCATCAAGGTGACCAAAGAGAAGGTGTTCAGAAGAGTGCAGCATCACGAGAGCCGAAACACCCACAATGGTGCAGGGATAATCTTCTCTTGGGCTCCTGTGGTCTGCAAGGCGAAGCATTACGCTGGAGCATGCCAAAAATCAGCAGTCAGTCAGCAAACTTCACCCAGCAGAGAGACATGAAAGCCTGACAGGCTTCAGAGGGACACTGGAGCCAAACCTGGCCTCATCACCACCCCGGCGGGATTTGTCCTGGCAGAACGGCATTCCACTCCTGCCACTTTCCTTCTGCAATTATTAATCTCCTGAGGACTGGGGCAGCTTGGAAGTTTTACAGAGCATTTACGAGCTCAAGGCCAGTGTACAAGGTAAGGGGGAGGAGTGGGGAGTGGAGCAGCAGGGGCCAGGGCAACACACCAGCCCTCACTATAGTGAAGACCCCCAGTGCTGTGGGCACCCACTGAGAATGAAGAAGGTATTTTCAGCAAGTAACATGAATTTTGCTTGGAAACTATCCTTCTGTATTAACCTCTAGCTAATACAGGAGGTGATTAATAAATACCCAATGCCCACTTCCATCCCACACACCTCCCTCTAGCACAAAACTGAAGAAACCCTTTGCTATTACTCTGGTTTTTAATCCACCCAAGACCCTCTTAACTACTGGGTGGTCTGTTAATCTACCCTGCCACCCCACAGGTTTCCAGATACTTGGGTTTAGGTTTGCTGTGCCAATCCCCTGCATCCCCCACACTGGACCTCTGTTTTCTGGGGTCTCCAGGCCCAGGAGTAGCTTATGGGAAGCTCAGCATTTTCACCATTGCACTTGAATTCCGCAGAGCAGGCATGGTTTTAAGTCTTTCTCCACCACTCCCCCCAAATTCAGTGCATTTCCAAAGGGTTAGGTTCACCCCCATGAAGGCTAGATATTTAACTCGTGCTTAAGTAAGAAAGCAAACATTGACAGAAATTAGTTTCTCCACTCTAAAAGTGCTCTGAACATGCCCCTCAAAAATTTCTCAAACCCAGTCTACCTTTGAATCTATTTCTATTTCCTACATAACCACATTAAAAAATAGAATGGAAATAAATAGAAATGTAAGCACACACATTCACAGCCTATATTTATGTTAAGGATATACCACTCACAGAAATACTGATTGATCTGGTCTGCTATATTAGCACTTGAAACTGCCCAGAAAGGGGAGATGGCAAGGGCTAGGGGTTTACCAGCAAGCAAAAATCCCCATACCAGTGCTCTGAAGTCCATTCCGTGGATTTTGCATATATTAAATGCGTACACATACACACATGCTTAGCTGTAATGGGGAAAACAAGCTTTTTTTTATTAAAAAAAACCCCCAGAAAACAGAACCTTGAAGTTGTGCTTGGATTCTTTTCCCTTAAAGCTTATAGGAAACAAACCCCAAACGTGAACAAACCCCACAGTACAATGCTGTTCTTGTCACGAGTTCTGAATCAGCACCACAGCACATAGTGTATGTATTGAAAAACAGCTGTTGGGTGACAGACTGCTAGCTGGGAAGTTCGAGTTGAGTGAAGTGGTTAACCCACATCCCTTCCCCACTGATAAAGTGCTTTGATAAGCAGGCCGTACTGGTGAAAGCCAGCAAAAGAGCCAGGGCTGAGACTTTCAGGAATGAATGTAAGACTTGTTTTGTGGAAGCAACCTAAATCTCTTGCACAGCCCTCTCCACTTGTATTTTACCAACCCATCCCCAGTTACTTTTAGCACACACGCCTTCTGATTGCAGCAGAACTAATTCTTTGATATGTCAAAGCAATATCCTGTACATATGGGAAATAAAACCAGAAAACTGCTAAAAAGCCTCCCTTACTTCAATGTTTTATGAAAGTACTTTTTGCAATTCAAAATGTTAGTAGTGCTGTAGCATTAAAAAAAGGTCTGTATTTGAAAAAGCATGGCTGGACTAACCACAAGCAGGAAACATGTGGGCATAGTTTTTTCTTCTTTTTTTATTAACAGAAAGTAATTCAAAGATTTCTTGGGATTAATTTCTGATCTTCAAATAAGCACTCTTAGAAATAAAATCATTAATGAAGTACAGATGTCATGCAGACGTACAAAAAAACCTATTCCTCTTTTCACAAATCTTACATTTTATAAATATGTTCATAAGCAGTACTTAGTATAAAAAAAAATCCACTAATAAAAGATATCTTCCTCTTAGCATGTCATCTGATTTGTCTAAACAGTTCCTACACACATACACATTAATATAGGGTGTCTATCCTTCCAATACAATAACATAAAATTTCAGTTTAGCTAGAAGTAGGCAGATATGTATAAATAAATCATTACCTACATAATAGGGCTGAATGACTGCTGTACTAGAGATATACAATGGCACACTGAATATTTTTCTTCCACAATGTCCTGGTCTTGGTGTCTCTGTCAAACCCTTTGAAAACTGAAGAAATAAATTGCCTAACCATTGTTGCTTGACCCCAAAGGAACCACACTATTGATTTAACATACAGTTATTCTTCTGTCTTTGCATCAACATGCATGTTAGCCTACGTGTGGAGTAAGATATATTCCTAGACAAAAAAATTAAAGCTTCTCCAGATGTATGTTCTTACAAAATCATTTAACTTAACATTAGATTTTCTGCTGCTAATGCTGAATATTGTACAGAGATAACAGTAATACAAAATCAGCAGGAACTATTTCAGAAAGTTGTAATAGTTCTGTGGATGCACGGTTTTAAGAAAATTTAAGTTTTTTTTTTCTTAGCCTTTTGACATACCACTGTCTGATCAAATAGATCAGAAGTCATTTTTCTGTCTGCATTTAATCAAACAAGTAATTTCTAAATATCTACACTTAGAACATTTGCAAAGGGATACAAAGATTACTAGACAGGGAATACAGAAATACAGGTAGAATTCTGAAAAGCCAGTTAGGAATTACTTAAAGGAAAAATACTACTAGACACCGTCTTCACAATTAGTAGCTAGCCAGAAGTTTTTGTTAGTATAAAGCATGTTAATTTTTAAGAAAAGCTAGGTAGAAGTGCAAGTGAAGAGCAGAATAATAACAGTGCTCCCTATACTTTAACTAAAAGCATATGGTGCTAACATTCAGAAATTTTACAGTGTTTGTTTTACTGTGCTCTTACCAAGAAAAGGGAGTGCTCAACCATTTTACTTCCTAAGCTTTCTTAATTACCTTCATCAAAAACTTGGTACAGCAAAACCAAAAAGTGATTGAGGGTTTGTTTTCCTTTTTGCACCAGAATAGAAGAACAGAAATCTGAAGCGAATGGATTGCAAATCTGAAAGCGCTCTGTTTATTTAGGCAAAATAAATCCCCACTGAACTGATTATTGCTATTAAAGCCAGACAACTAATAGAATCAATTTTATATTGCACAGAGTAACAGAGGTCTTACTGTACAGCCAGCAGTGTGTGTACTGAAGGTTTTGAATACTCTCGTCATCTATGACGGGTGATGCCTGTGTGTCCAGACCCTAAACCGTACTCTGGCTTCTTGTCAAGTGCCACCTGTAACTTGTTTTAAGTTAGATTTTTAATTCTAGGTCAAGGGCAAATGCATTTTGGAAGCCAGGAATGAGGCCCAACAAGATGTCCTATATATTACTGTATAACAAGTAATGAAGGACCTCACCAGCTGCTTATAGGACTGATCATATTAGCAGGCAGGATGCTGTGCTGTTCTTGACACTGCTGAAGTGGGCAGGCCAGATGGGAGGGACCACCAAAATCCTGCTACTGAGAGAAGAAAATTCTTGCTGTCATGCAGCTCTTGTATCACTGAGGTAGGGTGGAAAAGACTGAGCAGGAGAATGACACTAAGGTCCTACTCCAGATTGATGTTCACTTGTGGAAACACAACGGAAGGACAGAGATACCCAGTACTGTCAAAACCAAATCTTTTTTTAGGAACTCTGTTCTCCGGCCACTGTGAACTGGTTATGCATGTAGCCTCCTGAAGTACTCACATCAAACAAACTTTGATCATGAACATTTCAGCTTTAAACATAAAACACCATAGTTGTTACAGGGCCAAAAACAGAAGACAAACCAATTTTCTTTTTTCTTACATATACAAACATGTTAAATATCTAGAAGAGGCCTAGAAAACCCAAAGTAGATCTCCTTTTGAGTCATCACAGTTCAAAGACCAAGATATTGGACTGGACTTAGATTTACTGATTAGTCACAGCACATCATAATTCAGGGGAATATTCTGGTATCTAGACCACAGAGAGTAGTCCAGGACCCTAAGGGAAACACAGAAAGCACAGACTTGAAGCTTCAAGGATTAGATTCTGTGAGAACCACAGCCCTGAGGACACATTGACACTGGAACAAAGCAGAGGTCCCTCACAGATTTGAAAGGTATTCCTGTAACCTAAGAGTAAGAGGGAGACCAGCAATGCACTTGCCCAGATTTATGTCTTGTTCCTATTGGACAGCTTTCTTATGAGGTTTGTTTTCTTGGAAAACCAGTCATTTTGCTATCAAACTTATTCAGCTCCTTCCACAGTTAGGAGTTGCATGTGCTGCAGGAAAAAAAGTTACTCCACACAAGCATACTCTTTCTTAAACATAAAAAGGAAACATTCACTTTACTAATACAAAAAAAAAAATACCAAAACATTGAATAACTCAAAACTAGAGGACTACAGGAAACACTAATTGCTGTGCCACCAGAGGAGATTAAAAAAACCAACCAAACAAAAAACCACAACAACAGAAAACACAACCCACACAACTGCTGTGTCTGTCCACTTCTCAATGTAACTCCTACTAACTAAAATAAAATTGCATGGGAAGGGGTTAAGCAGGAATTGAATCTCCAAATATTTTGCCAACTCACTATTTAATACATTTTGAGGGATAAACCACTGAAGTAAGCAAAAATTCAGCTCTCAAGAAAGCTACATATTTCTGTAAAAATGTATTTTGACAGCCATCTCAGCCCATATTGTGTTACACAAAAAAGCAAGACATGCTACAAACCAGGTTTTCCATCATGCTAGTGGAACACACACCTTTCAGCTCCTAGTTCTGAAGTTTAAAGCTTTCACTGATGACAATATTATGCTTGGGTGTGAAAGCTGCCCTCTACACATCATCTTGCAAGACAAGCCTCCCTACACTCAAACCCAGCTTTCTGCTCCAACAGCCAAAGACAAGCTACTTGTCTGCTTATTCTGACAAGAATAGGTTTTACTACTGCAATAACTACTGAAGAAATAAGTAGTAAACCAAGTCCAAAAATGACAGAATGAGGATTTTAGTCCATTTTTTCACAGCACCTTTATAACACAAAACTATGTTGCAGCTTAGCACATATTTGATGGAATTAGAAACAAATTAAGAATAGTGTGCAGAGATTGTGTAAAAGCTCTAAAGACCTACCTAGAGACACTTCTAACAAATAATGTGCCAGAATTGTGACATGACTGTTGGGATGTCTGATGAGACTTCTGGAATTAAGACTTGGAGAAAAAAATATCATATGCTCTTAATAAATGCATGTAATCAGCTGAGTTACGTGGAAAATGCAGTATAAAAGATACAGCTACATATAATTAAAATTTCAGTAAAATTAAATAACTGTAATTCTCCCTTTGAAATATTATCCTCCCTAGTTGTCTCTTTTTGATCTTATGCAAAGGAAGCACACAATGCAAAAGGAACAACAGAAAGCTCGTTCAGTCCACAAAGCAGACACAAAATTAACTAAATATATTCATTCTTGCTTCTACTGAACTGCATACATAGCATCCTCTGACACGATATATTATTATACTTAATTTCTTCACACTGCATTTCTGATTTTGACCTATTTTTAATTTAATTTTATGCATTGAACTTCATAGAAATCTGTCATTTTTGGACAAATTAGAAAAAGAATTATGACATCAGCAGAACCAAGATCTCCTCCCTTCAAGTATGTTTGACTCATGTACCCTCTATAGAGTAACTCCACTGCCCACATTCTTTCTATTTCTTAAGCCAAACAATTAATGATTAAGCTCTTTGTTACACTCTTAATCCTTCATGTAGAACTAAGGGTCTGTGCATGTTCATGTATAAAATTTCCACTGCATCAATGATAGAATAATAGAGGTTGGAAAAGACCTGTAATATTCTGAAAGCAGGACCAACTTCTATCAGGTCACCCATAGGCATGTTCTAAATATCCCCAAGGACAGAGTATCTATGTAATAAAGATAAATCTCATTTCATGTCTTTATAAGAATTGAAGAAAGATACAAAGTAAGCTACGAAGAAAAGAAGGAAATATGTACCTACAAAAAGCAAAAATAACACTTCTTTCAGTGATGCCAGATCAGTTCCAAAATAATGAATACTGACGTTGTAAACTCTCAAGCAGCAACACTTTCGGTCTTCTGAAAACATGAGCTTGTCAGAAATTTCTCTGAAAATTCACAACTGAGTCTAATAGACACATTGAACTCAGTCTGAGCTGAAGATGCTATCAAAGCAAATGTCTTAAGCCATTTTCGAGAGAATAACTGTATGCCAAGATTCATGAGGAAAAAAATCATAAACTTATTAACTTTTATTACTCATGAGGAAAATAAATTTGAAGATTGATAATGATATTACAGCATATCATAATTACCTACTTCATTATTCAAGTCTAGATTCTAGATTCTCCAAGGTACTCACACACCTAACTTCCATGGAAATACAATTATTTTTACCAAACCTGGCCACAGGGAAAGAAATTTCCTCCTGAAACAGAGTTTCAGCTGCTAAAACTCAGAAACTAATTTGAAATCACACCACATCTTATCATACCACCAGTGTGCCCTCATTCACAGAAAGACACAGGCTTGCCTCATATGCTCTCTTGTCAGGTTTTTGTCAGACATTAACCATTCATGAAACCAGTATTTCCCATATTTGCATTCTACTTAAGGCTGTGGGGGTTTTTGTTTTGTTTCTCTCAAGTTTATCTTAAGATATAGCTCAGGTTTTTTGCAAAATCGAAGCTAGGAAAACTTTTATTTTCCCCAGTGTTTTAAAAATTCTCAACTACAGCCATTCTAGAAAAGCTGCATTGCCTACAGAATTTCAAGTAGCAGCAACAAGATATGAGTATGTGGGTTATAGGCCAGGAATGTGGATTTGCTGATCCTACCAAAAATCTATCCTTGCTGAGTTTTAAAACTTTCCAAATGCTAGCACTTGCTTATAATTAACAAGCTTGAATATTGCACTGGCCCATAAAAAGAGTTTCCAAAATCTCATCAAACGAAGCCCAAACTCAAGCAGACCTAAGTAAAAGGTGACAGTACCAGCAAAGCAATGTGCCTGTTGAAGCCTGCAGAGTTAACAGATTAAAGAGGAATATCTGGTGTTAGTCTACCTAAACCAGAATAATGTCTGTGTACCTCTTTTCACTTAGAAGACGACTGCTACCCCACTCTTCTTGCTCCTAATTCCAACTGTTTCAACCACTGTTCCTGAAATATTCAAACCTCCAAGAGGTGGGGACTCTTCCTTAGGATTAATGGAAATTTTATTAGCAAAGGTGATGTCTCTCAGCATCCACGACATCATCACACCTTGGCATGATTATGAGGAAGCAAATAGATGAGCTGGACATAAGCAGGGCACCATGCACAGCATCACCACCTCTCTGCACAGATATTTTTCTCTTCCCCTCATCCCTACTGCTGACCAGCTGACTACACAGCGGTGGTCTTCAGAGCACAGCATGCCTGCACACAATTTCCATCCTCCCCACATCATGACGCAGGTGCTTTCATCCTGCACTCCATTAAAATTTACATTCTTCCTTCAGCTTCCCTTCCTTCAGTAGCTGGTTGTCACTGTTCTCCAGGAATTCCAGTATTGCCATCATCTCCCTTGCTCCCTCTCCTTTCTCAGATCACCAAGGGACAATGTAGGACTCAGCAAGAGAGGGAAAAATGTGGAGAGCATTATTGCCCTGGACTGGCAGTCAGGGATAGTCGGAACTCAGATGCTCCATGAGACACGCTTAGGGCTGCTAGGAAAGGAATTAAGTAAGTTTTTCCCAACTTTTTTGATAAATGCCATTACAATACAAAGGTTCCTTTGCGTTTTCCTTTTATCATCCATACAGCAGCTGATTTAAACTTCCACCAAAAATTATTATTATACAGAAAACAGAAGCATGGAGAAGAATGAACCAACTTTTTGAAAGTTTCAAATCATTGAAAAGTGAGGAATATCCTTGCTTACATTTTACTATACTTAACCTTCTTCAGTAATTAAAATCCTCCAATTTATATTATGTGCCTGTAAAAAGCAGAATCCTGTAATTTAAAAAAAAAGTAATTATCTCAAGATAACATAATTTCCTGTTGGAAAAATACCTACAAATAAATAAGTCACAGCCCTGAAATTATCATTTTTGGTAGAGAAAAGAAAATATTTGCAGGATACAACAGTATTAGGCTGCCAGTTTCTATTGACCCCAATCCCTGTGCAGTTTAAAACTAACTTTACCTCATTGCAGGGAGATGCTTTTCCAGCAAACAATAACATGGATTGTCAGTAATGTATCCAAAGCAGGAAAGATTTTTCTCCTCCTTTACTAAGGGAAATCCCAGTCAGAATCCTTTTTAAGGTGAGAAAAAAACCCAAACAAAAATATAAAATAAATCAGCCTTATGCTAGCCTTTTAGTTCTGATACACGTTTCAGTTACTTGCAAAGAATATGCAGAGTATGAATTGCTTGGCTTTGTTACATTTGGGAAAATTCCAACTATTAAAAAAAAAAATAAATAAGATTCAGAAACAGTTTGAATGTGTAACAAAACTGATACCCAAGTCACACCCCAGATTACTGCTCTTATGCAATTGACATTGGCCAGAATCCATATAAAAACATACATCTCTTGGCTTCCTGCTCTGAAATTTGCACTATTCCATTTCAAATCTGTGCTTTTATTCTTAAAGCCAGAGCAAGATTATCATACCACAGTGAGAATACCTCTGCAGAAAACCAATATAGCATATTTGCAAATCTATCCTCCCTTTTCACCCAAAAAAAGATACTATTAAATTATAAATCTACTTTAGGACTAGTAAAATTGTTATAAAATACAAATTGATAAGGTGGGGAAAAGAACACCAATAGATTCTACTTTTTTTTTAATGGAATATTTGCAAAAAGCAGTACCATTTTTCTGGCAGCTATGTTTATGACGCAGCTTTTAAAATCACACTTACTTTTCAAATTATGGAATCTCTTATTACAAATGTAAACTAAATGTAAAATGCTGAGCAGTAAATAGAAGATTCAGCCTGCACGTTTGCTAACTTGTTTTCTTTGGGTGAGAGTTTACTACCACCTAAACCAAAACACACAGTTTATGCTGGTATTAATGCATGGGGGTTTTGCATTGTCTCACAGACTTCGTTGTTTTTTCACAGCCAAGGAAGGGTTTTGAAAGATATCAGCCCCACTATTTAAAATATAAGCCTGCAACATGAGAAGGAGAAATGTTAACAACATATTCAACCCATCATAAAAATCCATCTATTGCATTTCAGTTTACATGACTTCTCAATCATTTTACAGAATATGACATTCCTTTGCTGTGAATAGCAGTGGGTATAGTTAATAGCTATTAATTCAGAGTAGTCTATGTATCTGACTACTGTTTTCAAACTTACTGTGTGTTATATGCTGGAAAAATTAAGCATTTCCACAGAAGAAAGCAAAACGACTTCTGAGCATGTTGCGCATTAAAGGCAATATCCAACAACATTTTTAGTCATCCCAAAAAATCATACTAATGGAAACCATGATTTTTATTGGAAAGTAAAAAATCGACTCATATGGGTTTCCTTGGAGAAATAAACAGATTTTTTTAAACTTCCTTGGGAAATATAAACATACTTAAGGCCCAGAGTTTTAAATATGTGAACACCCAATGCCAGGCGTGAAAGATACAAGAGTCACTTCCAGCACTTCTCTTCCTGCTCCTCCAGCAAGGAGAAGACCAGGGAAGGAGAACAACAAATCTATAAACAAGTTACTTAGGGTATTTATGGTGATATTCATATTTCTGGTTATACCCAGTTGATAAAAAATGCAGCAGTCATACAATAAAGCGTTTACAAAGCCACATACCAAAAAAAAAAGGTCAAATACAACAAGGAGATCAAAGATAGGAGGTCAGCAGTTGATGGAGAATCTTCCTCTTGGCAGAAGGACAGCTGTATTTTCTTTTTAATGTAACAAACAAGTAAATAATCTCCACCTTCATTCTGCCCTCAATACACGTTTTAGAAAGGGCAAGGAATATGAAAGAAAAAAATCCCTGAACTGTTACTTGATGTATTTTCTGGGGCTGGCAAATTTAAATATGAGAAGGGCCCATATCAGCTAAATTTACATTTGTTTCACTCACATCTCTGTAACTTATACTTTATAGTTTAGAAATCACAGCATTGCTTTTCAAACACCGATGGTATAACAAACTAGATAACCCTTAGCACAAGTTAAGAGTGAAAAAAAAAGGTAAAGTTAATAGCAGATTTCTAGCATTAATGATTCATAGCATAGCAATGCACTGAAAAAGAAAGCCTCTCTAATAAAAACATTTTCAACACATTGGTACTGATACCTCCAGAACCTGTTCAGACAAACAGAGGAAAAAACAGTGCAAAATTTGAAGTACTGATAGATAAATGTAATTTCACAGAAATTAGTTTGATTTGGTCACTCTTAAATTATGCTGAAGTAGCTGAAACCAAAACGTGATCCTATGCACAAGAATGACACACAGGCTTAACAAAAGCAGCAAACTATGCTCTGTCAAGCCATTCACGATCTTTGCTACCAAACCCAAGTGGTGAGGAAGGCCACAAGTAGACTAATTTTGCCCATAAAATATCTTAATGCAGTTATTAAAACAGGTATTACATTTTACTTTCTATCTAATCCTTCAATGTTTACTCCATTACTTAATAATCATTGCATTCTGCATTTTCAAGATGGGATGCTAAAAACCTAACTGATTTGAGTAAGGAGAAATGGAGAATAATTTTTGAGGTTATGTGCCACAAAATAGTACCAGTCTGAATTAAATTAATAACAAATATAGTCAACCTATTTAACAGATTTCAGGAAAAATGTATTTTGAGTTTCAGAACATTTGCATACACGAATAGTTAGAAGTGTGCACATGTGTACCTCCGTATCACCAAAACATTGAGTTTGTTACACAGTTGTAAGCACAACTTCTACAGTTTGGAATTAAACCAGGTAGAACAAATACTTACTTTCTAGGACAACTGGCAGGAAGTATTATTATTACTATTACTACTATTGGTGATGGTGATAACAACAACAATAATAACAATAATAATAACAATATCTACATTACAAAAACGTAATCCCAAGTGTCACATTGTATAATTTGGAGTAAAAACAGATGAATGAAACATGCTGTTTTCTGTTTTCTCTGCATACCACAAACAACTTTAAAATTCAATAATTACCTGAACAACACCTCCTTGCCCTTCCCAATCTGCTTCCTTTAAAGGTCAACAGTTTCTGTCACCTCAGTCTATGCAAGCCTCCCCAGACAGACACATGCAGGTTAACAGCAAATCCACGTTGCACGTGTTACCAAAGGACATCCAATTCAGAGCCAGTAGCTGCAAAACTAAAAACCTGCCCTAGTCAGAACTGGGGCAGAAGATCACCAAAGGGCTAACAGGGAAATTCAGTTGACACATGATGCCAAAAAGGATGCGGGAAGTGCAACAGAGCTCCATTCTGGCACACTGGCAAAAAAAATTTGACAGCACTTAGAGTGTAATAACCTGTAACCTAGTACATAATGTCACCTTTATGCATGCCTCACTCACAGGAACTTCTGCAGGTATTAAGCATAAGAAGTCCATTTCTAAGCGTCACGGTGTACAACAATTACCCTATTGTCACTTGGCCCACTGTGCATTGTAAGTCTGATTTTGTGTAGCAATCTTGCTGCATGCTGTCATGTCTGGGTATGACGACTGCGGTATTTTCACTGTGCAAAATCCTACTTCAGGGTTGACAGATTCACCCCCACCTTCTTTTTTCCTCGGGTCCCCCTCCCTGGATAGCAGAACATTTTAATCCAGGCACCCTCACAGTGGAGTGATGACATCATGACCTTTACTTACATTTGCTGTCTGAGACGCAGGACCTGGCCAGCGGTTTAAGGCACTGAAAGGTATCACTGGTTCACTTCAATGCAGGTGTTTCAGAACTGATCCATCACATTTACAGGGCCAGACTTGGTGAAAAGCCAGTCACTTAAAATATTACATTAAAATGTGCTTCTAGTCATCATTTCTAAAACGTTTTCCTCAAATTCTTTTGGGAATAATTTGAAAAGTATGTTTTATGCTCAGAAGCAATAGGCCACCAGGTGGTTTTAACTTTTCCTAATTGGTTTGTTTTCTATTCAGACTTTGTTTCTCCATTGGTTTAAGCTCCACAGTTTGATGACAAGACAAACCAGCCAAGGAAAAAAAACCCAACACAAATAGGACAAAAAATATTTCTAAGAAAAATATAGAGAAATATCTAACATTTCAGTGGGTTAATATGAAACAAAATTGCTTTTAAAGCTGCTATTATCAAAGTATATTTTTTTAATCCAAGAGCAACAGCAAATAGTATCTTCAAGTAGGTAATAAACTTGCCATAAAAACATGTTGGAAAAACTAAGAATTTTTATGAGAAAGTTCATGGTCTTGATTCACACTTGGCCAAAAC
>QWTY01029962.1:5016-17011 GCA_008033365.1 Pseudorectes ferrugineus | reverse complement strand
TGCCAAGACTTATGCATGCACTACACCTTGTAGTGAGAACCCTTTGTACAGAGAAAGGGAGTGGTGGTGGGAGATGTGGTGGTCGAGGCTGCCTTGGGCATAGTGACCATGAAATGATTTTTGATTCTTGGTGAAGTAAGGAAGGGGGTCAACAAAACCTCTACGTTGGACTTTCAGAGGGCAGATTTTGGCCTGTTCAAGAGCCTGGCTCAGAGATTCTCTTGGTTAAACAAACAGTGCAGCAGAAGCAGCAGCCGTCATGGAGGACAGGTTGAGCAGTGTGGAAATTCCCCATGAATCCCAGCGAATAAAGAGTCAAATTCTAGTTGGCTGCGACAGGTTTTCAATCTGTTGAATCCTACTGAGGACTCTCTTGAATAGGAGCATTTTGGTTTGGGCAGGGATCTGGGAAGCCCCTGAGAGTGTGGGATCTTACCTTGTCCAGGCCAGGCTCACTGAGTCTCTGCTGCTCAATGCACAGGTGGCAGACTTTGGCCATGAGCTCGTACGGGTGCATGAAGAGACGGGAACTGAGAAGGAAGGTGAAGATGTACGTCCTCTGCAAACAAGAGGAAGACAGAGAAAGGCATAAATTACCAGCATTTTTTATATCTTCTCAAAATGCCTTCCTGAAAAATCTGCTCCTGATACTTTGCTATCTGCAGAAGAAAACTCTGTGGCTGTGCCAAAAGCAATTACTACAGAGGTAGGCATTTAATTTAACACTTATCATTGCTCCAGAACCAGTATTATAAGTTTGTGCTCACGCCAAGTTATGCAAGATTAAACCAAAAACAAGGCAGGGCAGAGATGGTTTAGCTCTCCTATTGCACACAGCCTTATTGCAAGCTCATTACCTGAAATTACTCAGAATAAAATTTCAACTCATCTTCTCTTGCTCTACAGTAAAGCTTTATCTTTAGTGGAGGGAACTACATAGCTTAATTTTACAGAATAAAAATCCCTAACTCATTCTGAGGTTACAAGAAGCAGATCCTTATTTTGCTTTGATTTTCCACACATCATGTTTTGAACTCAGTGTGAGATGGATATTCAGAATATCCATTCCACTTTCCACTTTGCCAGTAGTTAAGTATCTATGGCACCCACTCTAGAAAGACTCTACAATGTTCTGGCTCTAGAAACTTGGAATAGATCATCATGTTTGACCAACCAGTGTCTAAATTGCTACATATTTGAAGTTTACACTAAGCATTAATGGATAAGCACTAGCTTAAGCACAGTCCTGTGCTGCTGTTAATTCTGATCCAAGTTAAAAAAGATCCTGTCTTGGAAATGTGAACAGCTCTATGAAATAACAGAAGGTGAATATAAGCAGAGTTATGTCTTCAGCAGGAGCATGTCAACAAGCAGAGCCACAGTTTCATCATCCACCAGTTATCCCCAACTGCCCTTTCCTGCCACCTTTAGATATCATTCTTTTTTATCTTCTTTTCTAAGAATTATATAAGAAGTCTCAGTGCACGGGTGTGCCTAGATAGGCCAAAAATTCTCAGATGACAAACCTCCTGTTCTCACATCCAGCCTCTGCTGATCCCAAATAGTGTGGTACTAGTCCAACATTTTGGTTGCTAATTGCACGATACAGGTGGACCTCAGATGAGCAATGGGAAGTATGCATTACAAATTGCTTGGTTTTGCAATAAATACTTTCATTGTGTCACAATGGTGGTCATGCCTTTCTTTTCAGCTTGCCTGGTAGATTTTTGAGGGTCAATGGTACACATAATCCATCCATCAAGCAGTAAGCCAGTCTAGGTGCATGCTTTATAAATGAGTCACCACGGTTGCTCACCTTACAACAGGAGTAATAAAGCATTAGACTTCCTAGGTTAGGTGAGTTACTTCATGCTGCACTCAGGTAAAGCACATGTTATCTTATCACTGCTGGGCAGCCACTTGAACCCTTTCCTTAGCCATTGGGTGTGACACATTCTGCTTTTGCTGCACACGGGAAAGTTCCCCTTTAGGAGACGCATCAGGCCTGGCCATACAGTTAGCTGGGTGTGTAACTTACATCAGGATAATAATCCACGTTGGGTACTAAGTGCTGGATCAGAGCTTCCAGAGACCCCGACAGGAGATTGTTGTCGTGGTAATAGAGCCCTCCACAGTTGTCCTCTTTTGTCTGATACAGGTTCCTGTTGTAGCCGCTGCTGTCAAACATCGCTGCAAAGGGAGGTGTCTGTGGCATCTTTCCCTGAGGAGACACACAAAAGAGATAAGGGGTAATTCACAGAAGGTACAGTGTAAGGGGTTTTCTATCTTCCAGAGCACTAGGAAGAAAACCCACTGTCACACCATGGGTTACTTGCAGACTGTTTTCAAGCCTGTACAGACTTCTCAGGAAAGGGCCAACACAGGCTTTCATCACTTTCATCATTCACTGTCTGTCACAATCGCCAGGTGCTTCTTTTATATCTTGCTGTTTCTTTATTAAAGGACAGATAAGACGTCCAGGCTAAGAGTTAGAAGGAGGTACAAGAATCCTGACACGCTTTGGGAACTCAGACTTTCTGTAAAGCTTTTGGGGATGTGGCATAATGTTCACTGACAGCTTTGGGCAAATCCTGAAAGCAGCTCCCTAAGAGCAGCACTCTGACGGGGAAGCGTGTTCAGGCTGTCCCAGGCTGACACACCCCCAGCCAGTGCAGAAGGAGAGACTGAAGTGAAGCCCTGAAGAGGTTATGTGAGAGGACAGATCCCTTTATGCAACAAGACAGCCAGGTAACTGCAATCCCAAACCTCCCATTTCCCAACTCCACCCTGGTAAATTGGCGCTTGGTTTTCCCAATAACACTGTGACAGGTGTGACCCAGGCTAAAGCCTGATGCTTCAGTGCATCAGCCTCCACCTACTCTCTGAGTGGCTCTACAGAAATTAGGAAAAACTTGCCTGTGTATAGTTGCTTACCACTCTTGTCCAAGTTCACCAATGATATAAAAGATGAGACCAGACTCAGAGTTTTGTCAAACCTTCTCCCCAATTTCTGTGAAAATGTGAAAAGTCCAGCCCTGTGTTTTCCAGCTTTAGGAAAAATAAAGCAATTACTCATGAGTCTGCATCTTAGTGCCTGTGGAATCAAAATGTCTTTCCACGGAAAAGATCAGTCAGTGCTGCAGGCTGTTCAGTCATTCAGAGCAGTGGGTGGGCAGCAAGGGGGCCATGACCACCCAAGAGCTCTTTTGGTAATGCAGGATCTGAAAAGGCCAAAAGATAAAATCTCTCTGATTGCTTGAGTGTTGAGTGATAAACTCCTTCCTTCTCCCTCCTTCCCTGCTTTCTGGGAGTAGCAGTTCTTGTCAGTTTAAGGAACTTAGGTTTTTATAGCCTCGGTGGCAAGCTAAGTTTGTGCCCAGTTTTAACCACTAACGTGCTGGTTTTAACTCTACTGCAGCAGTTATGGGGCTGTGGGTGCTGATGGGCATTCAGGCAGAGACAGATAAACTGCAAAAGGGGTCAGCACTTCACTTCCAGTCCTCCCCACAACTTCGAGGCAGGGGAGATCAAACTGAGAGGACAATATCCACGGGCTGCTGTGCTCATGTGTCGACAGAGCGTGTGCGTGTGCATGAGAAAAGCATTAATGCCTCTGAGCCATCATTGTAAGTGCAGATGCTGTTTCTTTTCTCTCCATTGTATCAAATCCTATTCGGGAAAAGGCTCTTTAAAGCCACAGACCTCAGCAAACACCAGCCTGTGAAGGCACGCCGTTTTGAGAACAACTAGTGATGTGACAGCCTGGAGATAAATAGCGTGCTGCCATCTGTGTGCTCCCCAACCCACAATAAAGCACTTTTCAGAGTGAGCTCGGTGGAGATGAGAAGCTATTAAGCTATTAGCCAGATTCCTTAGCTTGGACCTGAAGCACCACACAGACTTGCTGCTGCTGCTGGCAGTGTGTCCAGACAATGGAGACATTCAAACCAGCACAAGCCTGAGTGGTTCAGTAAATAAACAGTAAGAGAAAGCCAAAAACAAAGGCAGAGAAGGACAGTGGAGAGAGCCTCCTGGCCTACACGACCTGTGCTAATCCCACCTTGAAAGGTGCCAAAAGATATCTGCATCAAAATGGGAAAGACTGGAAAGTCTCCACGTCTGAAAAGTGACATTAGACACTCCGTGCAGCTGTTCAACCAGCAATTCAATTCCATTCAGCCCAGTGAACTGGGAGAAGAATGAAGTAAATACACGTGCCACAGCGTAAGAGTGTGATGTGCAGGACTGAACTTAACAGGTTCCTGTACTAGAGAGTCCAAATTACTGGGCAGGTGAGGTGCAACCCTACCACGGCCATGCTCTGCACCAATAAAGCATTCTGATGCATAAAGACTCCTGGCCTTTCAGGTTCCTTGCAAGGCTAACCCAGTTTAAGGAACAAAACATTACTGAGGAGCTGACAGGAACCTTCTGCAGCATTTCCTAGGTTTTCGTACTGTGTATGTAAAACCACAGACTTGAACCAACTCCAAAATATTCTTCAGCCCACTGGCACTGAGAGACGTCCTGTTTGCACCAAGATTCAGAATTCTTTTCAGCTGCTGTGGTGCAGTGTATTCAGTCAAAATGCAAGTGGTAGTGAACAGTGTGCAAACACTGCCATCCACCAAACATTTGAAGCACTGTGGCTCCAAGGTGCTTCCACAGGGAAGGGAGAAAGGCTAGTCTGCATCTGCAAAACAACTTGACATCAATATTAGCACTTGTGAAAAACCAAGGAGAGTAGTTCTTTCAACCCAGACCTCATATTAACCAAAAGAGCCTGATTCAGGGTGAGACTGGAATCTGCAGGGGATTTAGCCAGATCTAGCCTGCAATTAGTTTTGATTTCATGCAACCCTCACCACAGAAATCAGACAGGTTGGAGACACAGAGTCACCTAGTGCCTCATCAACAGGAAGGAAAAAAATCATCAGGCCATCAATAGATGTACTGATTTGTAACCACAAAATAAAATTCTCAGAAGTCTGTCCCAAAGGGTACATATTGTCTCACTTGTATATTATGTATTTCTGGAAGCTGCTTGACAGAGAGGGCTCAGTCCTGCTTCAGTGAGACACCAAGTTGTGGTGATGTTCTGTATGGTCAGAACTGGATTTCACTTGGAAGTGAACGGGACACAGCACACGTTCTCCATGCGATGAAAGGGGATGATATCAAAGTGTGACAGAGATAAATATAGCATAGCCAACGGGATGATTCATACAACACATGTGCTTTTCCAGCATGACTCCTTTATTATCTTGACCTTGACTCCTCTGCTGTATTTTATTTGGAGGTGGAGACACAAAGCAGCATGCTTAGTTCTAATTAGAAGCTTCTTTAGCTAAAGCATCAGCCAAACCCTGCCTTCAGAATAACTTGAGTGGAACTGAAATTTGGTTACAGAGCAGATAATGGTCCACAAATCTGTGGCATATAGAGCAGAGGTATCTTGGGACCTAAAAATATTGTTGATAAAGCACAGCAGGGCAAGATCTGACGAGCAGGAATTGGAAAAAAAGAAAAGAAATATTATTCCAGTGAAAAATACCCTGGGAGTTAAAAACTGGAACTTTTTAACTGGGCTTTGGAAACATTTGGCTAGCAATCACAAGGAAACCCATTTATCTCTTCTCTATTTCTTTTTTTTTTTTTTCCAAGAACGAAAAGAGTGGCCTTTTCTTTTTGATTTGCCCTTTTTTTTTTTTTTTATTAAAGATCCCACTTGAAGGAAAGAGCAATGAATAATTTCCTGGCTGGTAAAGTGATGCTCTCCTGTGACAGAGAGAAGTCAATAACCCTGCACTGTGGAAAGAGGAATACAGCATTTTTTCTGCATTTAGTATCATTATGGAGAACATGAGACCTTGGGCACTGAGGTCCATATTCTGGCTCTGAGTAGCCTCTGACAAGAAAGAAGCCTCAACCTTCCCAGTAACAGCACTGTAAATAGGAAGTCAGAGCCAAAGACGATGTGCTCAAACCCCCACCATCTCCTGCAGAAGCCAAGTTTCAGCTTGGCAAAACTAAAGGAATCAGACGTAGCTTCTGGGCTGCCAAGTACTTGTCCAAACCTTTATGTTCAGCAACAGAAAAAAAAAAAAATCTGTTTTCTACTATAAACAGTGGAAGGTTGCATTGGTTTGTTTTCATTTATATTACAGAGCTCAGGCTGCACATCAGATTCATCCAACAAAGCCAACAATACGGACAGCTCGTGCTCGTATCCTTTATAGAAGCACCCACTGAGAAGTTCAGTAGTAGCCATAAAAGGTGCCTTTAAAGCCACTGCCAAACATTTTCAGCTCCTCTGTTAGGTACAGTTTTCTCCCACACTATATCCCTCAGGCAGAGGAGGATATGAAGTCTCAAGGCACACCTCCCCTTAAAAGATGCAAACTTCAGAAATGCAATTACATCCCCTCAGAGCTGTTCCCTATACAATCAGAAACCCTTAACCACATCTAGCAGGTGATTGCCATCCACCGTTGTTATTAAGGATGCCATCATAAAACTGAAGTATGGCAAAACAAAAGACTGACTTCCTGCAGGAGCCAAGTTCCAGAGAGGGCCCTCATTATCCCTACTCTTTCTTTTGTTAGCAACATACTTACAGAAGCCCTTCCTGTTGTCTTTGACATCTCCGGCCAGACTCGATTCTAACTGGCCCTTGGCCTTCGTAACTTTCTTAACTTTTTGTCTTTTCTTCTTTCATCTGTAGCTTTCTGTACAATTTCCCCGTTTTCCTCCAGGCCTACACCCCCTCCTTGTCCTCCCTAGCCTGTCTTTCATGAAAAGCCTACCACCTTCCATTCCAATACTCCAGCCACAGGAGCCACCCCACCACGTCTCTGTGATGCCAGTGGTATCACGCCCATGCAGGCATGTGCATGTCTCTAATTCTTCTTGTTTGTTCCCTATACTATGCATGTTTGTGTAGAGGCATCTGAGCCAGGCCCTTGATAAAGCTGACTCGCTGGCTGGAGCAGCTGGAATCCTTTTGCACTGCTCGGGGCATCCACCCAGGCTGTCCCAAAACAAAAGCATACCAGACACAGAGGCCACCCATCGCATTCCACACAGCTCTGCCGTGTGTGTGCTTTCCTCACAAAGCTTTTGGTTTTTTGCACTGAAAGGTAAGGGGAAGTTTTACAGCTCAAGCTACTGAGAAGATAAGAAACCTGAAAAACTCCCAGGTGGGCGTTTCACGTGCCTTACTTGCAGAAATTAAGATCACAGAACTATCCCAGCTCAAGCCTTCTTGCTTCCACTCTTTGTGAAGAATTTGCCACGCAATTCTCTGAGTGTGACTTCAGCACCAACTCTGAGTTATACTTCCTTCCTAGAATTACTTCTTATTAACTGTATCTTTTAAGAGGCAGAGTACAGAGTATTATTTCATACTCACACAGGAGATGAAAAGGGGAGTGATATCAGCTTTTTCCAGCCTGAAATCAAGAGGAAGATGAAGAACCTCTCATAAGGAATCCACCCCAGAGGAACAAGAGGACCAAAATTACCCATGCTGGACAGTGGCATAACAGTAGAAATACATCTTGCACAGTTGCTGGTAGGGCAAGGAAAGACCTGAGGTAGATATAAGAAACCCGACCGAGCCTTAAAGTACTTTTTGGTTTTCACTAAAACAGCAGAGGATGAACAATTTTGTAAAGTTTTCCAAAAATCACCCAGGCAACAATAAGCTGCAAAGGAAAATGAAAAACCCTAGTAAGGAAAGAATAATCCAGGAACTGAATTTCAAGTAGAGGCATTTTCCCCCTGAATGTGCATCTTTCTTGGGTTTAAAAATAGACCCAGCTGATGATGTGGGAAGGTCAGATGCAGCACTGCTGACTGATCACTCATACAATGTATGAGAACTTTGGCACAGTAATCAAGTGAATCCTGAACGACTCGAAATTAAAGTCCTTGGATACTGAACTGCAAAGGTGTGATGGGTATGAATACATTTGTGTGTTTACTGGGAACATTCGGAACATTGGGGGGGGTTTAAGAATGCCTTGAATTTCTCCAAATCTGCAAGCTTAGAAAAAGGGAAGGAAACAAACAAGTTCCTCTTTGTTGCTGATGGGCTGTAAATCCACATCCCCTGCTTAAGCCCCACTAATCAACTCCCTTTCTGTCCTCTCCCATCCTCTTCCTCAGTCGGGCAGGAAGAGAGAGTGAATCTAATGATGCTGAGGGTGGCTGTGACAGCACTGCTGCAGTGCCGGACAAGCACATGCAGGCAAACTGCATCACGGCAAAAATCTCAGCTGCAGGAAAATTACTCAGTCCAGGGCGAGGACAGGACATGTGTTCCTCCCAAACAAAACACATGATACAATTTGTCTGCGTTGCTGGACACACAAAAGCAACAGCCTCGAAACACGTGACACTAGAAGGATACCACACCTATAACATATTATTTCTTAAAGCACTTGTCTCTTCCCATGACCACAACGCTGCTGAGATTTCTATCTGAAGGTTAAAACCGAGGAGGCCACAATTATTTAAAAAGATATGAAGTATGCTTCATCACTTTTTTAATTAATGCACTTGATTAATCTTTTTGATAAGTTCATTTGTAAGTTTAATTTAATTTTATGGATAATTTCTTCATCTGGATGGTGTCCTTTTAGCATTTGAATGCAAAATAAGGCTTTTTTACCTTTAACCACATAAAAGTGTGGTTTTTTTTAACCTTGTACATCTTTTTGATAATCCCAGTTTCAGAAGAGACGTTTAAAACATGAATAAACAGGATAAGTATGTATTACAAGGGACAGGATAGATTAGCACAGTGGTAATTAAATGTCAGAAGGCACAAGAGATTCTAGAAAAGTTCATTCCTTTGCACGCTCCATAGTGACTCCTGCAAAACTTGAGAGATTTACAGAATGAATGAAATGGAAAAAGATGAACAAGAGTCTCAGGCCAGCCAAAGGATTCAATGAAACACCTCCCATCTTAAACAACAGACAACACATACAGGTACTCTTTTCTACCAAAATTTCTGAGCAGGCAGCTGGACTGAAAGCAAGGAAGTTTTGATGGACCACCAATACTGGGATCATATCAAGGAACGACTTCTCCTTCTCCTCACCCCAAGATTTCTTTTACAAAAATTCATAAATGGACTGCCCTCCAAGCACTTTGTCTAAAATCAAACTAATGCATGAGCTGAGTATGATCTCCTCAGTCCCGTATGTTAAATTTTGTCCCAAATCAAATACCACCAGGAAAGGCAGACAATCTGCTGTCTGGCCAGTGCAAAGTGTTAAGAAATTGGCTGCAACTGCTGATGGCAAAATCAATAGTTTTGGCATAAGAGTACAAGTATATTAAATGCAAAGAAAACACAGAATGCTACTAAAGCCTTACACTTCTTTACGTTGCTGAAGCAGGGTGGGGATTTTAGAAGCACAAAGCATTCCACTTACTGCACGCAGTGAAGCACAGAACAGTTTTGCCATTTGCTCTATTTGTACTTAAATATTACAGCCATAAAAGACTAAAATCCCACCTCTCTACTCAGCCAGCTGCAGACTGGTTTGTCAGGGCTTCCATCCACCAGCAAGATGCAGAGCTCCACAGCCTGGAGGAGTTCACCATCCCAGCTCCCACACTGCTGAGCGGCAGCCAGGATGCTGCTCCTCAATCAGCTGATGGAGTGCTGTAGTTCTGAGGTCAGGAGTTTGAAAGCAAGTGAATAGCAGTGCTGTTTTACTCCAAAACATCACACTGTAAAACCAGTGATTCAGCAGCTGATTCACGGTGCCTGAGATGTCCAGGAATGGGGCGTGGGGTGGGGTGGACAGATGGGGCCTGTGGTGCCACCCATGCTATGCAACCCCGACTGTGAATCAGAACTCTGACACGAGTCCTGTAGCTCCGTATCTACAGAGTTCTGCACTCTGCATCATTTCTGTAGCATGCTTTGTGCCTCCCGCGTACTTCAAACGGACAAAACTGAAATTTGATGTTTTCAACAGAGATGGGAACAGTTTCCCCTACACTATCACCAGAAGAGCATCATTGTGGTATCAGACTTTCACTAACCTTGGGGAGCATGATCCACTCTATGTGACAGGGATGTGAACCCTGGGATGTGACAGGGATGTAATCCTAACCCACGCCAGGTGATCAAAGCCGAGAGAGCCACCTTCTCTATCTGCATTGTCAGTAGCTAAGTGTGGGTCTAGACCCTTTCAGAGTGATAACCAGCTTCATCAAGAGCTGTTCACATGTCGATCCACAGCCAACAGAAAAAGCATTATCTCAGTGCTTAGACCTGGCAGCTGATAGTTTGGATCTGCTTCTGACTCTGCTACAAGCTCCTCACGTGGCTTTAGTCAAGTCACTCAGTTTCACATTAGTGCATTCCTCTGCTTGACAGTACAAAGAGGGATAATAAGTATGGGGTTATTTCCTTTCATTAAGCACTAAGATCTTTTTTCAAAAGGTGTACAGAAGGTGTATCATACAGTACTGCCAGGAGCACAGTACTAGCCTTAAGCATGAAGCTCTCTTGACATGGTTCCTTCCTCAGCCTCATCAAAGCAAGACAACCTTCTGAATCCCCAAACTGTTGCTCTTTGCAGACAGCCATGCTTGGCCTTTTGGTGCAACCTACAGTACACTTCAAAAGAAAACACCTTTCCCTTTTGTAATCGTAATAGGCAGCCAAATTATAATTTACAACAGCAAGCTGTAGTAGTGTTAAATAACAGTACTAAATTTCATTTAACTGTTTCTACCTAAAACCTCATTGCCAATTGCTCTTTGCCATTTAGATGATGCAGAAAAAACGCTGGTTTTAAGGCAAACAATTAATACAATCATTTTTTCCCCAGCTGCTGAGTCCTTATGGTTCCATAAACAGTACAGAATTTTTACGGACACTTCAACATACGGCAGGTTGAAAGCAGTCTATTTATATTTTCTGCAACAGAAATACTTCAGTTAAAAAAGCACCAACACAACAACAAAAAACCCACTTTCCAATGCCTAGATTGAAGATAAAAATGGATGGTTCCACTTTGGCAGTTAAGAAAGGAAGTACAACTCTGTATCTGCATCAGTTATACTTGCCTCACACCCATTTATATCTAGGCTGGGTATCAGCCAGTGGCTTCTAGGACAGAGCTGGGTCTGAGGTACAGAGGACTTGTAAAACAGTTGTCTGCAATCAGCTTGACCGATTCCTTGGGAAATCAAAGAGAAGCACATTATAGCCAAAATGACTGAAAAGAGCTTTTTCCCCAGTCTAGGCAAGGCCATAGCAGAAATCTCCTCCCCTCACACGCTGCCTCTGCTGGTTTGTGTCAGCCTCAGACCCAGCAGCAGTTCCCGTGCCCGACTGAGGGTGGACCCTTGGGCTTTGCAATCGATGGCCAAATGCTCCTTGCCCTGAAACAATTACACCTATTAAGTCACCACCCAGCAGGTATGGTATTGAGCAAACGTACACCACGCTGGGCCGCGAAAAGATCATTACAAACATGGCCTAATAGTGCCTGAATCCCTGCAGGATGTTTAAGGGAGGATCAACTCTAGTCCTGATGGACAAGTACTGTCAGTTCAGCACGCTACATTCATGCGGAAAGCACCTGGCCTTGTATCAATGAGAGCAATTATCTCAGAGAATACCCCACTCCCCAATCTGAGTCAAGCTGATTTATCCTCTGTCTTACTCCTTATGAATCCAAATGTCTCACTGTGCTGGCTGATGCTGCCTCACAGCTCCCAGGCTCCTCTCTGCAGGTGTGTTACCTGGTATTTGTGGCCCTATTTCCAGATGTGACAAGAAGCAAGCAGAGTACCTGACCCCATGGGAGGGGCAGGTGACCTGGGGAACATTTTATTCTGGGGTGAAGATGCATTTTAATGAATCAAAACCAAAATAGTCAGAATGCATGGATCTGAGTCATGCAGTGCTATTCTGGAGCCGCCTAGGGAGAGTGAGCTGGATTGTTGTCATGATCCTGCA